>OMLP01016657.1:0-14217 GCA_900302685.1 Spondyliosoma cantharus
GTTTTTGATGAGTGTTGTCTCTGAATGTGAGCTTTGAGGTAGTGCTGTGCGATATGGACAAAATTGTATATCATGATATAGCTAATTTTATATCCCGATAACGATATATATCCCTTGGGGTTCTGCTTCTGTGTCCACGTCTGATGTAACGTTACTAGTAATGTTATTTTCTTCTTCCATTGCGCTCTCCTCCGTCTCCGCCATGCTGCTTTGCCTCTGTTTACTCCCGAGCGACCAGCGCCGTAAACGAGTCCTTGCGGATGACGTAAAAATGCTACCACAAAGCAGTAGCGTTAGCGTTGCTGTAGTTACATTCGCCTTCATACAATGAACTTGTCTTGAACTCAAAATGTGGATATCCAACAGTCATTCCGACATTGAGTTGTGCTTTACACGGCGTATTAAATCACAACTGTAGTGTACGTTAGCGTTAGCGTAGCAACAGCGCTAAACAAGTAGCCTATATGCTAAAATTACGATATAAACAACAGAGGGTTATATCCTATGGTAGACGTTTTTATATCGCACTACGATATATATCGTAATATCGCACAGCTCTACAGGACCGGATTTCTCATAGTTGAATTGAAACACCTAGATTATTCAATTGATGGTCGCATTACTCGTGCCTGTATATGTTCCATCAGATTGGATTCGGATTTTGCGTTCTGCGCAGGCTCGAGATTTTTTTCTTGGGGCCGGAAGTAGAAGGACGGCGGCGGCGTCTTTCCTCCGAAATAACCGCAAGCAAGAGCGCCATTGTGCATCTAGTTTGTGTAATTATCCTGTACACCACATACAAGATGTACAAAGATGTAGCATTGTCTTGCTCTTCGTGCACCATCTTTCTCGAATGCTGAGGCAGAGTTTGCTGTTGCTGGTGACGCTAAGAGGTCAGCCGGAGGTGGCTCTATTACCACTAGTTCAAATGGGTACAGCGCCACCTATCGTACTGGGGTATGACATGCTTCAGCCAATAATTCAATTTTCTCACTGGCATGTATACTTGGACAATTGCAGTTGCATAGTCGAACTATGGCTGTAATCTGACTAAGCTGTGCATGTAAACGTAGTGACTGTACTGCATGTTCCATTAACAAATGCAGAGAATCTGACAGAGGGTAAAAATGGAGGATTAGATACCTGTGAAAATGTGTTTTCTTTTGCAGTTTAAATCCCTCTCGTTCCAATTTAAGAAAGGTGCACAACAAGTAATGGACTTTGAAGGAATAAAAACAGGAAGCAGAGGAGGAAGTGGATGAAGAGCTGTGAGACAAAACATATCTTAGATACTGACAGAGATAGCGGAGACACAAGCAGGGCAACTATCACTGTAGTCTCTTGGAACAATGAAGTAACATTGGTCTCTTGAATGTGGTGGAAGGTGAATGTTTTATTACTTCTGTACTTCAGGCTTTCTGCAGAGAGGTTTTGTCTTCTTTCAGTGATCTAAAACATCACTTTAAACTTCCCAAAGTGCAGTGCTATCATAGGAATGAGCTGCTGGAATGCTGTTAGTGACCACAGTCTGATCCTCTGTGCTCCTTGGAGCTGGTCTAATTTGCCATCTCACTAGAGACTCAGGATAATTAGTCCCAATGAGGGGATTACCTTCCGGCCACTGGACATTTCAGATCAGCCAGACAAAATGGCCACCCTGCGTGACCCCAGATGCCACAGATCTGTGAGTGAACTCTTGACTGGCTGGCGAGAAAATATGGAGGCTGGTTGGTTGACGCATTTTGTTTGATTAAGTGGGTTTATATACTGATCACTTGTAATTGCATGCACTGAGCTGAAAGTTGCATCATCGATGAACGAACCAGTCTTGGGGGTTATTCTTTTGCATGTGGTCACACACTATTATTATTTCTTCTTCTGTGTGCGGAGTAATGCCCACTTGGACTAAAACCAATGTCCAGTTCTATGTCAGCCAACTTTGTGTCTTTTTTTTCTTTCATCACAAAGTTGAATTGGTGTTGAATTACTGTCTAATCACTTTCATCTTGTAACTTCCTTTTAGAGCTCTACACAATTTGCAACACCCTAATTGTAGATAAAGTGTCTTGATGTTGGGGCCCAAACTGACATGAAAGCCTAATTGTTAAATGTTAAACTAACTAATTGTATGGAGGACTGATTATCCAGCCTGCTGCGTTATCGGTTAAATGTCACTGGCAATGTGGAGAGCTGACTTTCAGTTTGTTGTTAGAGTTGCTGGGCTGTGAGAAGTGGAAAGTGCTGACTGACTGATATCTGCGGATATCAGAATTACTCAGTGCAATTTAATCCAATAGTGAAAGCCATAATTCTGGTTTTGCTTGGATACACTGATGTACATTTCCAGAGTGGAAATTAGCAGCTAATGAGATATTGTCCACAAACAGCTGACTCTGCAGGGTTATTCACATATTCAGATTGTTTGCATACATTTATGATAAAACACTACTCATTATGCTTTGGAAGACGAATAATGGCTCAGGGTTCGGTTTAATGCGGACAGCACTTTCTCCTCAGGTAGTGGGTTCACAACATGAGCAACAAATGTGCGACATGAGAAAATTGACTAATTTGGAATTCTAATTAAAGCTTTTCCTTCTTTTAATAAGAATACTTAGTATTGCAAACTGTTAATTGCTTTGAAGATGACAAATAACTGATTCTTATTAGAAACAAGATTAGGATTTGAGTATTAGAGGCTTCAATATAAACATGGAGTGATATTTTGTTTTCGAATCATTGTATACGAAAAATTCATTGCTGAACTGAGCCACTGTCAACTCACAGCAAGATGGTTCTGGTTGGCTGCTTACCTTTCTGATAGAGTTTACTGTTACCTGCTATCACTGATCCCCCTATAGTCTAACAATACAGCTGCTCCACTGTCCAATCACTGCTGCAGACTGACAGATTGCAGTGGCCACATCAGGAATATTTTGTCTTAATTTCTATAAAGGGGCTAAGCCTTATTAAAATACTGGCTTGGTCCAAGCCACCAACTCAAAGTGGGAATGTGACTCAACAATAAATTATCTTGTGCACAGAGTGAATCATTTTCACCAGAAATTATGATTGGAGAGATTGAAATATTTCGGACTTTCAGACAGAAATTTCTTATCCTGGACATGGGTAAATGGAGTGGTTTTGACACCACTATACAAGATTGCGTTCATGAGATGGAGCCAGTGAATACACTGAATTATATACCTAAATTAATGGGGACAAACATTAATTTCAATCCATCTGCGTCATTCGACATTTGTCCTTTCTTTAATCTCATACCACTTCAACAGTCAAGCTGTGACTCCTGATGTGGACTTGAATTACCATTGCTCAGACAGGTTTACAGTCAACAAACCATTTTGGCACCAGATGAATGAACGGACAGATGGATGGATCGATGATTGAGCCCTGCACATTTTAAGATCATAAATGTCAATATAAATGACCGTAAAAGCCATGACTGGGCAGTCTGAAAATTTAACAACAATTTTACACGATGATCCTACATACGTCCTCAGGTCAGTAATGGAACATAAATGGCAACACAGAGCAGTTAAGATATCTGTTTCTTCAAGTGCCATCAAACACCCACATAAGATATTACTGTTAGTTTTATTAGAAGAAAGAAGTGAGGAAATGTACTATTTATAATAAGGCTCCAAAGGATGATAGCAAACAAGGGGAGGGTGTTACTAAAATCACACAAAACGAAAAGCCGTAACATCTCACAGTTGGTGTTTTTAGTTACATTAGTCACATTTAATTGCTTGACTTGCACCACGCTGTCACTGGTAATTTGGCCGGCCGCGTATTTATTAGGAGCTCCTGGTGGTTGCAGTTTTGAAGTTTGATAGCACATCCTCAGAGCTTAACATTGTAACCAGTGCTTAAAATATTCATAAGCCCCAGTATCAGAGAGCTTTGAAGTGTGTCAGCACCTGTGGCAGAATTTCTGATGAAGAAAGAGGCTGCTGTTGAAAACATGCCGCATGCACTGTTCCCGTTTGAAACCTAACAATGGCTTTTATATTCCCTGAATCTTCCTGAAAAATGTTGGGGGGTGGGGGGGAGGCTGATATCCCTGGCCGATCACCGCACTCTCAAGGGACAAGTTCGATTATGCGGCAAAGCATTCCTGTGGCCCGAGATCTGGAGTACATTCTGTGAATGTGCAACTTTCTCCGTGTGTGTCGACTTAAACGCAATTTCCCTAGTATCAGCCTGCTTTTTTGTCCACCTCTACAACTCCTCCTACTTAACAGGAAAAGGGTCTGAGTCACTCTCCAGAAACAATGGTGTGATCCTGACACACCCGCCAAACCACTGTAGCAATTTTTAGCTCATTGCAATAACCTTCAGTAGGCATCCTGTCCTTTTGTATACGCATGGTTGACTAATGGTTTGTCCTTGCCACTCTCCATCTTAACAGTAGTGAATTATAGTATTTGTTAATGTACAATGACTTTGGAGGATTGTGCTCATGGTGAAGGCCTTTCTGTAGCATGCTATACTTCCTTTTTGCCCATGCTATTAAACATTGATCGTTTGCTAATAAGAGGGGATGGATGCGGTCCATTGGTTCCCTCTCCACCATCCCACGGAGTTGATAAATTGCCATATGCAATGTTCTGTGATAGCTTGGTTTACTCACAGAATCATTCACCACAGCTCACCTGCGTCCTTTTGCCAGTTAATGGCAGCTAAAGACTGAGGATATGAATTAGGATCAACTCCAGTTTTCAGTCAGGGTCATGCGGTGTAGCTGGGGAAATGTCAGCCAGTGTAGTTGAAGTGGGTGTTTAATTCTCTTCATTTCTAAACCGTGGCTCTGCGGCCTTTCTGTGCTGTGCTTTCCTGATAAACAGCACAAAATAAATCCAGGATTTTCATCACACTGGCTTGCTCTGAAATGATTGATAAAGTCTAGTGTGATACACGAGGAGGTAGCAACACACTCAGCGCTGCAGGTTCAAGATGCTCACTGCATCAGTTATGAGTGGGACAGGGTTGATTTCATACAATATTTAGTTTGACACAGAGCAAGCTTTGATTCAGATTTCTCTTTTTATTTTTCTACTTGAAAGAAACCTCAAGTTGAAATAAGAATGTCTCCTGTTGTCAGAATTTGAATTCATTTTGAATGCAAGTAGGTAGTTAGATGGCTGTAAAACAATCTTAGAAGAAAAAATGGCTGTCACTGTTTATATTCACAGAATTTGGTAAGAGCTACTGAAAATGACAATGCTCGTAATTTTGCTGAAGATCAGCCTGAATTGAGCTAATGTTCGGGTCTACTGCTTTACTGATTGGAACTTCTGTCTCACATTTAAATTGCTAAGCAAGCACTTAAGAGGTTTTGCGTTGTATGGATTTTGGATCATATTATAAAAAATAATGCCATTATACTGGGAATTTAATCTGAATCACAATTTTGACTATGTTGGTAAGGCTGACCTAAATGCTTCAAAGTGCCTCCCCTTGCCATGGTAATCTCTGGAAGGAGGCAGAAGAGGGAAAACTGCCATGTCAGAAACATAAGTTGGCAGACATAACCAGCTACACCACAAGTTAACAGTTTGGCTCAAGCTTGAATAACGCAAACAATGAAGGCAACCAGTCAGAGGCAGGTTTTTGCAAGAAAAGCAGTGGTATCTATAATAACACCTCGCTCCCTTGTCAAGTCAGTTTTGAGTTTTTGAGGTGGAGATGGAATAGACAGTAGCTAATGTCTCCACTCATGTCCTCAACTGATAATCCTACACTGATGGCAAAGTATATAAGTAAATGATGAGGAAAGTATACCATATATTCACAGAAAATTCTCACTGAAGTGTTGAAGCCCAAAAATGTATTTTGGGACAGCTGTATAATGGCCACCAGCTCCATGGGTTTGATTCTAATGCAATAACTACACACTTCTATTGTTCACATAATAGTAGACTTCAAAGTGTTTTCATCAGAATGATCAAAATAATTACAAACCCTTGCAATGAATGGATTGTGAAGTTAATATCAGACAAGGGCAGGAAGTGGTAATCCCAAGAACACAGGAATAATTACTGCTCTGAATGCTCCTGAACAGTCTGAGGGCCTGCAAATGAGCCACTCTTATACTCATTGCATCAGTGTGATTTGGCTTTTCTGCACTTGAATGGGTGAGTCATCTTTGCTTCAGTACATCAAGACATTATTAGAGTTGGATTTTTTGTTGAATTGGGTCGACGTTTTCAGTCGCAAATTGCTTTGGATGCTTTTTGTTGTTCACTTCCCTCAGGTGCCATTGCAGAAAACTCTCCAGCTCTGTTCAGTTCACTTAACAGGGGAGAACTATTTTTAATCAGCTCATTATATTCTTTTATTCTCTGTTAGAAATGAGCCCTGCCACAACAGCAAATGTCAAGCCAGACCCACATACCAATGAGCTGTCAGAGTGAAACCTTGACATAATTAAAACCATAAGATATATCACAAACTACATTAAATATGCATTTAGTTATACAGCTACATCCACATGAATATGTCTTAGAACAGCTGAACAAAGGGGGAGCCAGAAACAATAATTTTTTTCAAGTGACATGTTGAAACTTAGCAGTTACCCAGGTCTCAGGGCCATGCTCCTGTTGAAGGTGTTTTCAGAAGAATAATTTGTCACTGTTGTGTTCCCTCTTTTCAAACTAACAAGGGAAGTAATATTAAGTCCGTTTGCCAGGGAAGGAAGTGTGTGTGTTTTCTTCTTCTTTTTCACTGGCCTAGCAAGGCCTGCTGTAATACTCAGACATGCTTAAAGTCTGCCAGCCAAGGACTTGTTTTCTGCTTTAGGTGACAGAAAAGTATTTATACATGGGCAGGGTGTTTTTGCAAATCTAGACAGTCTGCAGAAATAGCATGCATATCATTCTGCGCACAGGGCAAAACGTTAACCTCAACAAGGTTGCCGTATGCCTGGAAGCCTTACTCTATCTTAAAATGGAGATTGGGTTGAAAGTAGGGGTGTCACAATTCTCCAAATCAATGTGGCTTTCAATTTCAAGTTCACAAGTTGAACCCCTCCCCCCCAAAAAAATACAGCACTGATGGCTAGGCACTATTGCATCTGGTTTATAACGATCGGCAGATCATTGGTTTAATGCCCTGACAACTGACAGTCACAGTTTCAAAATCTTCTTAACAAAGAATTGTATTATTTTATTTCACGTGACTTTGTCATGGTGGCTTTTTGCAGGTTTTGTCTAGACAAGTTCAAGTAAAGTTTCAAAACTCTAAAGAAAAAAAGGTCACCTTTATGGGATTCAACAACAAAAGATAGACATTCAATGTCTTTCAAAGATTGGTTTTCCCAGTAAACCCTCTTCCCAAACAAATCAATGCAGAATCTCTGAAATAGAAAATAAATCTATCCTCTGTGACACTGTCAGAATTTCCTCCAGCTCAACATCTTCATGCTCATAGGATGAAGATGAAGCATCTGGACGTGCAGCTGCAAGCAAACATAGGCCTGTCACGATAATCAATATATCAGTTAATGGTGCGATAAATAAAAATGAGCTTGATAATTTTGCCGGCCTCGATAATTTCCATTTGAATGCTTGTGCTTGAATGCTTGGAACACCTCCCGCCTCCCTCGGGAGGTGTTCCAGGCATGCCCCAACGGGAGGAGGAGACCCCGAGGAAGACCCAGGACACGCTGGAGTGACTATGTCACCCAGCTGGCCTGGGAACACCTTGGGATCCTCCCGGAGGAGCTGGAGGAAGTGTCCAGGGAGAGGGAAGTCTGGGTGTCCCTGCTCAGACAGCTGCCCCCGCGACCCGGCCCCGGATAAGCGGAAGACAATGGATGGATGGATGGAATTTTGTTTGATTTTTGGCTTAGAATTTGGTTTGTTTGACTATCCTATGTACAAACTTTCACATTCATAATGTTTTCCCTCAAATGATGCATGGAATGACATTGTCAGATTTTGTAGAATCAGAGATTTATTTTCATCATTTTCATTTTCTTTTAGGTTTTAATGTACCCACTCATCTAGTGATGATTCTGATTTGATTTCATGTGCCTGGTGGAGCCAGACTTCACTCATTTCAGTTCCGTGTTTTCTCAATATGAGGCCAAATGACATCCAATTCTAGGAACGGCACTCAGCATCCCACCTGGATTGTCTCTCTCTCCCCGGGCAAGTTTCATGAGGAGCTGATCAACTGCCGGATGCTATCATCCTGTTGAATACTTGAATACTTGAATCTGTCTAGCCTCCCTTGTTCTGTTGACAACGACAGAGGCTGTATGTCTAAGCCTCAAGGCTGGGAGTATAACATCTACCCCTGGGTGAAGGCTTTTTCATTTTCGAGTCAGACTGGAAAAAGGCCAACCCATTGTAAGTCCTTTGTATGTAATAATTACTTGGCAGCTATATACCTCCAGTCTACCTCTAAACTCCAATTCCACTTCATGAAAACAATTTATATTGTTCTTCTTTTCCTTGATTCTCTGTTGCATTTATTTCTCCTCTTCTCTTTCATTATTTTGTACGTGAAGACACTACAAGTATAGTTATGAGGCAGGAGGAGAAATGAGAAACTCGTCTTAATCTTTGCCAGGAGAGACACGTCATTTGCACTCTATTCTGCTCCCTGAGTACCTGATACAGCTCTTGATCATGCTAATTAAAGTAGATATCGCCACTGATGCTGAAAGAATTAAGAGGTTTTGAAATTAAACTGTTTTTTTTTTTTTTTTTTTTACTCAATTCCGTTTTGTCTCTTGTGTTTATCACACCACAGGTAATAAATGGTAGACGTGGATCTATTTGCATTGCTAGTTATATTAGAATAAAAATGTATCTGTGCCTATATACTCAGGCTATGTGCAGAAAGGAACTGATAGTAAGTTGAGCCTCATGTTAGAGGTGATTAGCAGAAACCTACAGCTCAGAGAAGTGGTTTGATACTGAGAACTTCCTGATTCAAATCCCTGGAAACATAAATCTCTGTGGGGGAAGTGAGAGGAGCAGCACTCCTTGATCTGAAGAAGTCCTGGTTGTTTCCTTGATTGAAACTTCCATCCCTCAACTGCCGTAACAGCTCAGTGGCCAGCAGTGGGAGACTGCGATTAAATGAGCAGCTCCCAGGTCTTGTCTGAGTGTGTAACAGAGTGTGACGCCATGTTTTGAGGCAAAGAGACCATTCAAACTAGCGAGAGCATTCCCGAGTCAATGCAAGTGAGCATTTTATCTGTTTGTTCTTGATGTTATCAAGCCCCCTTTATACAACCTGAAAAACAAGCTCTCTATTTGAGTGTGTGTATGCAGCTGTGCTCATTACATACTGTAGGACTGTAGATGTATGGGGTGTGTCAACCTGTTGCTAGGCAAACAGCCAACATTTTAAATAGAGAGGAAAACACAGTTCCTGTCTTTGTCGTTTATCTTTGCTCAGTCCAGCTTCCTCTGCATACTGATATGATTAACTGAAACTATTAAAATAACAGATGGAATAAGAACTAAGTAGAGGTATTAATTAGAGGTATTATTATTATTATTAGGTATTAAATTGGTGCTGGTTCCTGATTGGTCAGAATCTAAGTACAACTAAGCCACTGCTGCTCTCTGTATTTAAATATCATTCACTTTTGAACAGCCCACTGTAAAAATAATTTTATTGGGTCATAATGATGAATTTTGAATTTAAGAAGCGTGTGATGTTTTCATTCAGTAGACACCCACAAAATATGAGCTAATTTGAGTGAAAATAGGACCCCTGGCTCGTGGTCCAGTGGTCCACTTTGAAAATATTCCTGTGTCTTAACAGTCTGTTAAATGATTTCCACCAGAAAAGTTGCCAGGCCTGCTATGGACGGGGCTGTTGGTGGCAACAATATGAGATTGTCACAGTACGCAATAATATCATTGTCATTATGATTTTATCAGTTACAATGACCCTTAAAGGAATAAAAACAGAGGTTATTTTTTGGGTTGAACAAACACTAAATTATATTTCACAAAACATTTTCCCCTGATAGACACGAAACATGATCTAAATTTGAAATGTATATACATTATACTAATACAGTAGAAGTTCAAAACCATAATAAAGCAAATGTACACAATAAGATAATAATAAGAACCACCAGTTTCCATACTACAGTATACCTGTAAAACAGTATACTGCTGCAACCCAAACTCAAATGAGAATAGACAACTGGTCCATCTGAAAGGCCAGTCCGCCTTAAGCAAGCCTGGGTGGAAGTTTTTGCTCATTCAGTGGCTCACCCTGTTCACTGTCATCAGCAGGTGCCAGGCAAAACATAGAAACATGGCTTGAGTTCTGATGTGTGTAAGCATTTATTCATGACAAATAGCCTAAACTGTACACACATTGCACTGATATGTTTGCAGTTATAATGTTGGCCTACTGTTTAATTCATTCTCACCGTCTCATGTGCTCTCTTGCTCTCACTCCACTGCACACTTTGCACAGACATTCCTTGAAGGTCCAGTTTGTAAGATGATTTTTGATTCTCATCATCAACTTGTCAAATACTGACGCTTTGGTCTGCAGGCCAGCCCGATCTACCAACCCAGACCTTCCGTGGTTGACAACCTGGGGAACTGAACCTACTGTCAGTATTTGACAGCTTGGGAATGGGACTCACCAATCAAATATATTAAAAATTGTTGTTTTGCTTGTAGTTTTAAAAGGTATCTTAAAAAAACAGTATTCTCTTGTGCTTTGGATCGAGTCTTGTGTTACACTGGTGGAAAGCCTGTATTAGAAGATGGTTCCAGACTTGTGATAAAGTGCAACAGGGAATAAAGTTCAAGTTTTTGAGTTGGATTAGACTTTTATAATTAATATAGTCCATGAAAAATCACCTGGATATGCCACAAACGTGTTACCGCAGTGCAGCTTTGGACATTAACATTGCATGTCAATTTGTTAATGTTTATTTTAAAAGTACAAAAATGTTATGCCTGAATTATTAAACGGCAACTCTACAACTCTCTGATGACTTCTGTCAAACCTGGCAGACAGCTCCGCTCTTCCTGCAGGAGAGGAATGAATTCAGATTGAAAACCACTTGAACTCTTATTAACACCCATTTATGACTAACGAGTCCCTCTCTGTCACACCGCTTATAGCTCATTTGTTTTAAACTATACTTTAAACTGTTACCTAATTGCAGAGTTGTCCACTGCTAATGCAATTCCCCGCCCCCTGTCTCAATGCCAAACCTTTCAGTAGACCTGAATCCATCCATCAATGCAAGCCTCATCAGGGCAAGCCAGGCAGACGTATCAGAAATAATGTGCTCTTTTTAACTGGATGGCCATAATGTTCTTCATAGGCTGGGGTATTAGCTGAGTTCATACATCACCCGCACTGCAGACACTGAGAAGCCCCTCTGGGACGATAGGGAGGTACTCTGCATACCATAGGTAGCTAATGATCGAGATAACTAATGAGAAAAGTAAGGTGAGTGAGTAGGGTTTTCCTCAGGGGTGCTAATTAGGTTGGTTTAAAGTTTTTCTCATTGATACTTAAAATGTATGGGATGGTTTTTATACACGCGGGCAAAGACCTTGCAGAGAGATGGTATGGGAAAGGGGTTTGGTGTCGAGTAAATGGGGTGAAATGTCAAAGAATAAAGAAAATAAAGAAAGGGGAAATTGAGGCATGTAAGTGGTCAGTATCAAACGAGGGACCCAAGACACAAGGAATGTTCCCTGCTGCTTTGGAAAAGGTCTCTGAAACAACATTTGTTGAGCCTCATTCTCAAGCCAAAGATATCTAGTATCTTATGCAAGCAGTGTGTGCGTTTTCTACATGGCTGGAGTAAAAAGAAGAATTCGCTGTTTAGAATAAATAAAGATGATAGCTGCTTCTGTAGTACAAAGCCATGATTATGACCAAATGACGGCGATATAAAGAGCTCAATGTCTTCAGAGTGTGTGTGTTTTCAAGCAGATAGTATTTTGTCTGAACGCTCGACTGAGGAGTAAGGGCTTAGACGCACAGAAAATTGTTTTCCACAGGTTTTCACAGAGAATTGTTGGACTGTACTTTAGAGCGGTAATGGACGCGGACGCCGTTCTAGCCTTCATCACATTTTATACTTGTTACGTCAAAGATTGTATCTGCTCTCCTGATCATTTCTTTAAGCTTGATAGCATACCCTGAAAACTAATGCCTAAATTGACATTAAGCGTTTGACTTTAGCAGTTTCCCGATTCAGAATATTTTCTTACTTTAGATCACTGTTGCACTGAACAGGTTGTTATTTTTCTGTCTGATACCTGCAGAAAACTCAGCAGCAGCAGAACAGTGTTGAGTGTGCTGCTGAATTTTCAGCCCTTTTTTTCTCTTGCTCAACAGCACAAATAACACACAGTAACACCTGCTGGGTGTTGGGTGACCTAATACCGTTTGTGGCACAGAGATATAATCGCCAAGAGAGAAGGATGAGCACTAGAAAAAAGGAAAGAAAATCACAGTAAAAAGGGACAAAGATGTGTGGGAACAAAGATAGAATCATATCAAAGCCGCACATCTTCAGATGAGTAGGGAACCAAAAAAAGACTTGAGCCAGTGTTATCCTCTCCCAAAATGACACTCATTGTTGCAACCAGTGTAAACAGGCTGCGACAGAAGTTGTCTGCATTGCTTTGGAGTTTGTTTTATTACACAAGCTTTGGAATATAAAGCTTTCTATTTACACTATGTGTAGGGTCAGATTTTAGCACGCTCACGTCTGCTGTGTGCTGTATATAGACCAGCATGCCAAGCATTTCCTCATGTAATCCCAGTCATCCACTAGGTATCACGTGTGATAAATCATTGGCTCCAAGGGGAGATTTGCGAAGACTGTGCGGGTCTGAATTGTCTCCTTGCCACAATTAGTATGCATACATTCAGCGTTCCCTTCAGGTGTTTTTCAGCAGTGTTCTTACAGAAACGATAACATGATGAGATCACCAGTTGATAGGGTAGGATAAATGGAAAACTCCTGCACCTTGGGCCATGTATCTTCACCTCTCCAATCTCAGCTTGGAGATTGGAAACATGGCACTTGGTGTACATTGTTACTTACACGGCCAACTGTTCCCTTTGGCTCTGGCTGCCAATAACGGCACCCTGGGAGACAGTGAAGTGTGAAGCTGGAGGGAAAACTTCTGTAGGTCATCCAGGGTAAACACACACAGGCGGGAGCTCACACCTACACGAGTATGTCCGTCACCGCTGGTAGTCAGGAGGAGGAGGAGGAAGAGCTCCTGGGAGCAAACAAGACACACACGCACAAACTCGCTTGTTGTCACCTTTTCCAATGACCATGTTTAAATTTTTTTCAATTACTGAGCTCCACATCTGCTGATCATTTTTCAGTCAAGCGTGAAACCCAGCCAGCTTGTCTCGGCTCAGCATCAACGCCATTCTTCACATTATGCAAATCAGGCCCGGATCAGAAGATTGGGAGAGGTGCCGCAATCTCGACATCGACAGTGGTGACTATGATGATAATGAGGGCGACGACAGCAAAAGTCCAGTATCGCGGTATGCATTACCATAGTTACAGTGCTAAGTTGCTTAAGGGTAGCAGCTGGAGCTAGAGTTGGATAGGAATGGTGTAATTGAAGAGAGGGACAGAGAGAGAGAGAAAGAAAGAAAGAAAGGGAGAAAGAGAAGCTGAGCTGGAGATGGAAACACGATGAGAGAATACGTGCAGAAAAATACACCCACTCTGCAGTGTTTGGATTTGGGCTGCAGTAAAAAAATCACTATATACGGTAAAGTCCTGCTGGATCACAGGTGATTTCATAAAAGCTTGAGTGAGCGTCATAACCTCTTTGTCTGAGGCCTCTGTGGTCTACAGGGACTAATGAGAAGATGAGGTTCATGCAAGTAATCCACTTGTGCATGACTCATCCAAGAGTTAGAGGAATTATCAGATACCAAAAACACTGCGTATACAAAGTTATCATGGCAACAATCATTTTGTTCTCAGTCACAGCAAATGTGATGTCAATTACCTCATTCACACTCAAAGTAATTTACCAGCACCACTTGCATGTATTTGATTGTATGAGCTGATGATGTTGAATCGTGTGCAGCCAAAGTAGATGCACAAACTGGTGTCACTGAAATGATTATTGCATCTGATATTCAGCATTTTTCAGATTATTGTACCAGTGTTTTTTTGTTTGTTTGTTTGCACATTAAATA
>OMLP01016657.1:14237-24396 GCA_900302685.1 Spondyliosoma cantharus
TTTTTATAAAAAAAAATATATA
This sequence comes from Spondyliosoma cantharus, assembly GCA_900302685.1. NCBI lineage: Eukaryota > Metazoa > Chordata > Actinopteri > Spariformes > Sparidae > Spondyliosoma > Spondyliosoma cantharus. The sequence continues at coordinate 14,260 of OMLP01016657.1, forward strand.
TATATATAAATATATTTAAAAATGATTAACAATCCCCTTCTTTACGAATGATTGAAAATGTTCTAGGCATTGAGAAAAATACATTGGTTGGTCGAAATTAATAACTTTTTTTTTGGTGACAGTAGTATTGTCATTGATTTTATAATTGGTATTTTAAATCAGCACCAGATAAATGAGGGCTGGGCGATAAAACGATAACGATATCCATCGTGATAGAGACGTGATCAATACCAATAGAAAATACATTTGATAGAACGTTCGATAATTTCACTCAACTCCGTTACAAAAAAACAGGAAGAAAACCCTGATCCGGAACCGCAAGGCATTCTGGGGGATGTAGGCAGAGGAAGGGCTTTAGCCTCTCGACCTCTCCCGGCCCAGCTAAGCAAGGTTGGTGGCATGAAAAAACTCACTCGCTCTTTGGTAACCTAGCAACAACCTGTTGCGTGACATGCACAGTAGCACTTTCATGTTTCACCATCGTGCCTCATAACTGCTTTAACAAAAAGAACGGCGTGGAGTGAAAGGAGAAAATGAGTGTGACAGCGCGAGAGGAAATTTTGGATAAAAGAGGAAAGGCCATGTCACCAGTTTGGCAGTATTTCGGACATTTTCAGACCGATGTTGTCTAGAAACTATGCAAGGTCGTCGTCCATACCAAGTCTGGCAATACGACATATTTATTTTTCCACCTCAGTCGTTGTTGTACAGCAGCGTCAAACAGCCACAGCCATCGACATCTGCCAGTACAGGTAGAACACAACTGGATGCAAATGGATGCAGTGGCGTATCATTTAGTGAAGGACTTGCTACCACTCAGAATAGTTGAGAAGTCTGAATACAAGAATCTTATTCATGTGCTTGACCCCCCCTTACTTTCTTATTTCAAATAGGTAAAATAAGAAATCAATAATTATTGATATCGACTGATATGAAACACTTATATCATGATACATTTTTCAGCCTTATTGCCCAGCCCTAACATAATAATAATATTCATAATATTCTGGAGTCCAGAGTAACCACATTTATCTTTTGGAGGCTAAAGACCACCATCTTACCTCTGTAGAAGCTTAGCAGCAACAAAATGGAGTGAAATAACTCATGCATGCATGTTTTGTGTGGACTTCCTGAACTTTCTGAGTCTGCTGAGAAAGTTAGTCACATCCTGAGACCCGTGCTCATTAAGTCATATTAGCAGCCCTGTCATGTGGTGACCCACCAGAGGTTTGGACCCTGCCACTGTTATGACTCCACCCCTGAGTTTCAGAAGCACTGGTTAGATAAAGAGGAGCAGTCAGTAGTGAATTAGCAGTGTTTGTTTGTCAGGATAGGAATTAATATAACTATAACTAAAATACAAATAAATTAAATTAAATTGACTTGACTGTTACTTCGCAGAGTTGGGTAAAATGTGGTTTCATGTTGCTTTAAATTTCAAGGTAATAAGAACTCAATGTCTTTCTTTCATTACATACAGCAGGCAGGTTTGAAAGTGTCCAGCTTTTTAAATGAATGCACTTATCTAGCAACCTCATTTGGGCTTAGTTGAAGCTGAGAGGTCCATTAAAGTCTGGAAACATTGAGTAGGGCTCAAAGCAAACCGTCACAATGGAAAAACCATCAATGAAGAGTTATCACACCAAATCAGTAGTCTGTTTTTCTTTTATACTCATTGGTCATAGTCTGATGTACCTGTTTCAGCTGTCTCTTTCCTGACAAACTAAGTCTGGCTAGCTACTCACTCACAACTAAGTTCAAGTGATGCTGGAGGTAAAGAAAAAAATGATTATTGTTTTCAGTGCAGAGTTCCGTAGCTGAAAGCGGAGCACCGGCCCGTGAGTTTGGCAAAATGAAATCCAGCAAATGCTGTCAGCTTTGATAGCATTCTTCCTGGAGAAGCTGAGGCTTTGAAAGGCACTCCAATTACAGTGACTTCGCCTCGCAAAGCAAAGCCTGTATCACAGCGTAAGCCTGCCAGCCTGCCCTGTTTTATACTCCATATAAGTTGAGGCGAGCTGTCTGAGCACGGCGCTACCTGCGTGAGTGCATGCATGAATGAAAATGTGTGTTTCAAGAGTGAAAGTGAGGCCTGCTCTGACTTCGGCGGCGTGTCAGAGCGTTTGCTGACAGAGACGGAGGGCTGAGGGGGGGTGAGTCTGATAACTGCCCTCTCATATCAGCACGCAGAAAGGATGGGTGAGAGAGGGGGGAGGTGGCACGGGAGGACCAAACACAAACATGCAAAAATGTGGACTTTTCTGTTTCTATATTTTTGCAAGAAAAAGACAACTTCTTAAAATCTTTCTTATTGTTTGTTGAGGTCAAGAATACTTCAGAAACAACAGATGGCTGTTTGAAACTGCCAATCCATGTATGAACACACTTAAATTATGAAAACAATATGCCAATTCAATGATTATTCGACTGACAGAATTTTAATTGAGACCTGTTTTCAGAGTCAGTTTTAGCGCTGCTGGTCGATTGTTGAAGGGGGTTAAAATGACCAGTGGTTATGTAGGCAGTGACCTCTAGTGGCCAAAAGGATTATGATGGGAGCAAAGGAGGAAATCAGGTGACGTAATTTAAAGAGCAACAATGTCTGTGAATGAGGTCAGGGTGGATAGATCGGTCAAACACAGGACTTTTACCCAGGAGACACCATCTCGTGACCCATGCGAAACAATGTGTTAACTTGTGTAATGTTGGTAATGGAACATACTTATTTTAACCCACACAATATCTGGTTATTTTTTAAGAAAAAAAACCCACAAAATGACGTAAAACACGAGAGGTGCTTTCCTTGTAGTCTAAAACTTCACTGACTCAGGGAATTCTGGTGCACAGTGTCAGCGTCTCAGCCAGGTTGCCTGACCTGTCTCACACGTAGAGGCTCTGATTAAGGAGTTCACTAATCTTGCATAGCTGGACCTATTTCCACAATTCCACAATCAGTTAATGTTAGCTTGTCTGCCCTGGCTAGCGTTGCTTTTAGTTCATCATTCTGTTTCTCAGTTCTTTTCAATGTTTAGCCACAGTAGCACTTCATGGATTAATGTACTCGGGCTCGAAGTACCAAACTAGCTCTTTAAATCCCTTGCCCTCTACTACACTGACAGGCAGTGTGATGCGCTGGTCTCCCCGGACCAGAGCATAGTGCTAGTACTACTACCAAACCATAGACCAGCATTACACATTTGAACTTACATTTGCCTTTGATGCCTTTCTGGAGGAAATTCCCACAATTCCCACCTTTCCACTCAGACTGCTTTAGTGAAGCTGTTAGCAGACAGTTTGAATGTGAGTCTGAATGCAAATTAATCAATAAACCGACACCTGTAACCGGTCTGAACCTGTATTCTAGATAATTAACTTAAGTGTTGACATCTTAAATTGGTACCTTTCTGCCTTTTAAAACTGATAACTGTATGACTCTTCTGAATCTAAAATGAATTAAGGTGACCACAGCTACTGTGCTCCGAAGTGATGAAACTTTACTTAACCATTAAATCTAAAGTGGGTGGCTCTATGTTACTCAAGACGATCTCTAATTGTTGAAGCAACGGGCAGCAGCAGCATCAATACGTTGTGCTGGTGGATTGAGCCGGCCTTCCTTCCTTCTCCTGCGCCTCTCTGCTCTCTTCAGTTCTTCCAACTTCGCTCCCTGAAATTGAAACAAATATCAGTAGCAGAGCAAGTTGTCAGTCAGCCTCGGCCTCAGCTACTCTCCGCTGCTTTTTCCGTGGTCTGCTGAGCAAGCACAAGTCTAACTTGGCCTCACATCACAGTGCTCTCAATTACCATTGTAAGACTGTGGCAGCATTTACAGCTGCTCAGAGACAGAGCACAGGAATGAAGGTGCCTGTTTTATCTGTATACTTAAACATTTGTCTTTTGACAGACCAGTCACTACTCTTTCACTCTTTATGTTGGATGTTTTCCACACAAAGGGTAATCTGATACTTCACTTTACAAGCCAAGCCAGTGTTGTAGAGAAAGGGATGGAACGATAGTTTTCTTAATTCCATGCAAAAAGGGTGGTGTTTGCCAGACAATCAACTATTTTATTGGACAAACAGTGTACCTGAAAACCTGAAAAAACCTGAAAACGTGTCCGTCAGTTCATTGACGTCACCAGATGTGAGGGAATTCATTTCAGTGTTGAAATGGGAAACAAGGGGAGACGTTTTACACCCTGGAACCCTTTGGAATGACTGTAAATGAGATTACTCCGCTCTCTGTGGAGCAGTTGAATAATAATGTTGCAGCATTAAAGGAATTTTTAATTTGCACAAAAGCGCTTTGACACAACTCCCTTAATCATTGCCTTTTTTATCAGGAGAAACATCGATGGGGAAACTTACCATGCCCTTTGCTAATGTAAATGGCTCAATGGAATGTTTGATTTTTGTGTGTGAGGTTAATGATGAGCAGATACGGTTACTGGGGAGATTCAGATGAAAGCATGAATTACTTATGTCAGAATCTGCTTTCAAGATTGAGAACTTTCCTATTGTACAAGTGATATGCAGGGATGAGCGTCTCCTCTCCGTTTATACTGGGTTTAACTTTCATTTCCCTGTTTGAATCCTATTGAGAAAGCCTTATCTGGAGCTGCCTTGTGCTCTAATGGAGGGGATCACTGAGGATCACTTTTGCCAATGCAGTGTTCTCTATTCCATATCTAATATTACCTGTCTGTGGAGGATAATCAAGGCTTACTAGAAGAGAGATAGCTGTTCCTTTTGTGTAGGCCTGTATAACTCTTTCTGTTCTCAGTCTCCCACCACTTTGAGCTCAGAACTTCTTGCTTTGTAGACATAAAAAGCACAGTTCTGGATGCAGGTTTCACAGCTTCTTTTTCCCTTTGTGTTTATTGCTGACCCCATATCATCTGATTGAAGTAGGAGAATTTCTCCATTCTTTCCTATCAGCATCACACCCCTAACTTATTCAGGAATCTCACTGCAGAGTGCTGGACTGTTCATATTCAATTATGTGCAAAAACAGCTCGCCTTACCTTTCTTATTCTCCATTTCTAGCAGTCTCATAATTTTGTTTAGAAAAAACATTTCCCCCCCTCTTCCAAATCTATTTGAATTCACCAGCAAGTGCTGCTAGGGAAATCCAATTTTGGCCACCAACTTGGAGAGTGGAAGAACAAAGAGGGCCATTTGCATGGAGTGCAGGGAAACGGTCTGTTGTGTGGCAGATTAGGCCGAGAATTCCCTTGATTGCTTTTCTGATAGGATATTGAATTGGTGCCATAATCAAATGTAAATGAAGCGGCAACAGAAATTGCTCTGAATAGAGAAATTGGCTTAATAAGCCAATACAAAGACAGAAGGGACAAGATAATTAAATGGCACAAATTATGAGCTTGATTTTACATAAGTGAAAAGGTTCATGTTATTTTTACAGACGTTTTATAAAGCTATAATTGCAGTAAAAGCAGCTGCTCAAGAGGCAATGGGGGTTGGAATTTAATTGGGGTGTGAGTGTAGGTCGGGTTTAAAAGGGTTATTAGAAGCGAACAAGAAATGTTGACTTAACACTGAAGAGATTCCTCCAGTTCATGGAAAGGGAGAAAATAACAGTGAATGGCAGTGGCAATTTAAGTCAAATTTGTCGCTCAATTAAACTTTGCAGGAAAAGCCAACATCTAACCCTAACCCTCTGAAAGTAGAACCACTCAATGGAGTCACAGGTCAGTGGAACTCATGGTCTTTGACCAGGATGGAAAAAAATGCTTCCCGTCTGACTGAATATATGGGTTTGGCATTCAGTTGACCACAAGAGGGGTGTGTCTGCAATTGATTTGCAAGCTAACTGATTGCAGTAGAACATCCCACTCTGGATATTTCACAAAGTGGCTGGGATATACCATAGCCACTATCATGAAGCTAAGCCTGGCTCTCCAGCCACTTTGCACTTTATTTGACTTGTAACCAGCTGTTCCAGCGATCCACTACTATTATGCAATTATTAGCAGTTGGTTCATCAAGATATGCTGTAGGTGGTGCCAACTCCAGTTGAAAAAAAACCATTATATCGTGGAAGAAGAGGGCGCAACAGGTTGACGGAGTGCCAGACAATCCTCAAACAAGGCAAAACAATAAAGAAAATGCGATGGGAATATGACATTTCTGTTTGTTTCACGTGTTAATGTTTCTCATAATTTACATCAGATCTGTGGGAAACTATGATGAGCCTGTTAATCTGTTGCAATTTTTTTTCCTCATCAGTGGAGCAGAAGCTTCAGTCAAAGTGGAAATGCATGAACAGTCATGTGAGTTGAATGTTCACTATGCCAGCACTTTATTTTGCATGAGGTGTTTTCAAATTTGCCATTTCACCTCTATATTTTTAGCCAATGTCATGTTAAGAAAAGATGAATATGGGCCCAAAGGAAGTTAATTGCCATATGGCTTTTTAAAGCAGTCACCTGCCAACCCCTGCATATAAATTACATTCCATTTTCCTCCATGCTCTGATAAAGTCCACTAGGCTGAAACGTGACATGTTGACATGGCTAGGGTAAATTGGCGAACCTGAGATTTGTGAATCGTCCTGAAGAAACGTGCGTGTGTTACCTTTGGATATTCAGCGGTTGCAAATAAAATTGTATGTTTGGGAAGCAACACACCAGGTCAGGTGACTGAGCATATTCGCTGTTGTTTGAATCATCTGCCCACTCAAGTGGTTGCCAGTTTGTTACACCACCTGACATTGCTATCATATGCTAACTAACATTACGGCAGTGTTCTGAAGAACTCCATTTTTATGTTTTTCTTCGAACAAACTGGCAACGTGATACAAATGATACCACCGGCGTAATACTATAGGCTAGCAAACTTTGTTAGAAGCTGTCAGAATTCTTACATGGACATAAACAAAACAATCCTTTTGGACCCAACATCATTTTTAAAAATGTTTATTTCACAACCATAATAGTGTTTTTAAGGAAAATGAATTATTGTATTGTGCACCTTTTGACAACCTCTGTAGATGTATTATAAAAAAAGAGCTTTGTCTGGATACAAACGTTTATTTGATGGACTGAAATATGTCCTGTCATCCCCAATGTTAGTATTTTTCAATGTAAATTGAATATCTTCACCTGTTGGACGTTGGTTGGACAAAACAAGCACATTGAAGGTGTCAGAGCTGTGATAAATTATGAAAAAACAATCACTGGATGAATCAATAATAATAATTCAGTTGCAGTGATTTAGTTTCATGTTTGCTGTATTTAAAGTTGAAGAATGCCTCTCTGCCCCGGGGCTCTCTCTGTTCTCATTTTCCCTGCTGGGAAACCAGCAGTACGGCTGATAAGATTGTCGAACACGGAGCCTCTGGCCATAGCTCACCACAGCTTCAGGATTCACACAGATCCTCCTTACTTGCTGTGTGGATGAAGGCAAGTACAGGCTGTTGGTGCTTCTTATAACAGCAACACCACGAGATAAGATAGCATAGTAGAACACAGGAACTCCTCTGCCTCTAGTGTCTTGAATATCTGTACAGTACAGAGGAGACATGGAGCTGGTATGCTGTGTTTGTGTGGGTGTGTGTGTCTTGGAGCACCCCTCCTCTTCATGTCTGTATTTTGTTTCTTCTCATAGCCGTGACGTTTGTCTATAAAAATCCTTGTTCTTCCTGGTAGTGTGTTGTGTGTATGTCCCTACTTGTATTTACATACCTACAAGCACCCATGCCTGTGTGTATATGTACCAGAGTTGGTGTGTTTTTTTGTTTTTTTTTGCTGCAGGGGTGTGTGTCTCCCTCTGATAAGTGAGCCTGTGGCAGCAACGGCAGTCCAAGACAATAAAAAGACCATTTCCTTGACTCTGCAGGGAGAAGGAATGCTGTGGTCATCAGTCTGATGGCCACATTACTGCATGCCTTTTAGCAGGAGTCTCTATGGACAGAGCTCAAGCACTGACCCCTGTGGCCAGCCGCCGCCGCCGCCGCCGCCTTTGTTAGCTGTAGATGATGGGAATGATAGAAAAAGCTTGTTTCCTACAAGAAAAAATAGAAGGTTATTTGTTAAGAAAGGAGAGTCTGAAAGTAAAGGTTCATGCTTTGGTCTCTAATTCTTGACTTAAAACTTCCTGGTGAAGGCTCTTATCCAAAGTGCCTGCTGTACATTAGCCTGATTGAATAACATTTCTAGTAAAAATGGCGAGTTAAAACTCTGAACACTGAATAAAGCCAGAGTCAGCTAAAGCACTGCTTGTGAGTCACAACCAGTGATACCGCAAAGCTGTAACACAGTCTCATGGTGAGTGACCAATGATAGGCAGTTACATAACAGGCATTTTCACATTTTTAGGATTGCGGTCCAGAGGTAAATAGTAGCCAGTTGCATCCAAACAACCATAATGGCCGATAATGAGCAACTGGTCACTGCCAGGACAAACACCAGATGATTCTGCTATATTTTCCACTCTTCTCTCATTTCTTCAGCTCAGCACAAGAGAAGAGAGACACCCAGTACCCACGCTGCGCTGCTGAATATACTAAAGAATATTCTGATCAGTCAGTTGTAAGAGAGAGCATTTGCAAACCAGCTGTTACTGATATGTTATCATTGAATTGTGATTAGTCGTTTGCTGTACCACATTGATGCAGTGGGAACCTGAAGCCAACAAGCCAATGCCAGTAAAAATGACTGAGCATTACATGGCAAAGCTTTGCATCAAGTTCTAATTTTTTCAAATGGGGCTCAATAGTTTTGCATCCATTAACATTTTTATGCGCACTTTGAAGTTTTGCAGTTTTTTAATGAGAGTTAATACACTTAATGGGGGATGGAAACACCATTTCCAAATAATATCTGGCTGGTGCACATTGGATTCACATGACTCATCATGTAACTGTGACTTCTGCTCCGCTGAAGAGATTAAAATTTGCGACATATTAAAACAGGCTCATCATCGCTTCATACAGGTCTTGCACGAATACACAAAACAAACACAAACGTCAGATTTCCATAATATTTTCTAAATAGTTCCCATTATGCATATCTTGATGAACCACCTACTCATAATCGCATAACAGTAGTGGATGGAAACAAGTGTTTTTCGTATTTTCTTTTGACGATTATCCTTACAGCAGGATGAGGATGATGTTCTGAGGTTGATATATATAAAAACATATCTTCCATGGTGACAAAACTCTGTCTGTCAGACTGAAAAAAACACTGGGCACAGATTCTAAAATGTCTGAATATCTTCTAGAATGATCACAGACACAGATGGTGGGCAAGCTCGCATTTGCCTCCTGTCTGAAGCAAACTCTTGCTGGGCATGGGTAGATAATAAAATGCACTTGATGCTGATCATCAGCACTGTGCACAGGCAGAGATATCATTTTTGCCAAATGCTGACCCTCCTGGTGGAAGCATGATGCAGTATGGGTTCATTTCAGCAGCAGTGACTTGTGAGGATGTTGCAGCAGTAACCAATGAAGCCAGGCACACCTGAGGAGACCTACCTCAGAGTGCAAGTGAACTTCTACATTACATTTTATTACATTTATTTGCCGGCAACTTTTGTTCAAAAGGACTTACAGTAAGTGCATTCATACCACGTAGTAGGGCTGGGCGATATATCGAATATACTCGATGTATCGCGGCTTGTTCTCTGTGGGATGTAGAAAATGACTATATCCTGAATATTCGAGTATACATTCAATTGTCACGCAGTTGCTTTTAGTCGCGGGCATTGAACTACAGGTTTTTCTCACTCTCACTCATCTCTCCGCACAGAGAGATAAAACAAGCACACCTAGTTACGTACATCACATTCTGTCATGCGTGCAACGTCATACGCCCAGCAGCATGTAGCAGCAGAGATCTCAGGTAGCGGCAGCAGCAGGAGGGAGAATTAATTCCCAAGAAAAACAACGCAAGATCCATCGTCTGGCGGTGGACTGGGCACAAGAGGGGGGACGTTGAACAAATAACCGTAATATGTAAAGTTTGCCGCAAAAGCGTCGCCACAAAAGGTAGTAGTACAACAAATTTATATCACCATTTGAGAACCCACCCGCTAGAAAACGAAGAGTGCTTGAAACTCCGCACGAGCGCATCTCCGGTCAGTGCCATATCAAAGAAAGTGCCGAAGCAACCAG
>OMLP01016659.1:8180-22762 GCA_900302685.1 Spondyliosoma cantharus
AAGACATTATGTTGTCCTTGAACATTTTCATTGGAAATGGTGGTTGTTGAATATAAAAGAATTAACGTCCATCCAAGAATTTGATAATAAAAAAAGAAAAGAAACACGATTTGATTTCCGATTTAATTCGATACTGATTCGGTTAAGGATACTGCAGTAACAATAAAAATTTTGCTTGGATATGAAAGAGATTCTGAAAGAGCTTAAAATAATGTTAAATGTGCGTGAAGCCTTCTAACATGATGCACTATTAAAAATATTAGGAATATTCAAATAGTCGTTAAGTAAGAAATATTCAAATATGGCTGGTTTTGTCTGGAAAAATCAGAGGTTTTCCTTGTTTTTAGTAATGCCTGTAAGTGTAAAGCCGTGACGGGATCACATTATTATTACCAGGCTGTGGTAAAAGATGAAGTCAATATAAACCTGTGCAGCTAAATGCTAAAGTACACACAAACAACTGATCTAACAAAAATCGCTAAATAGTTCCCATTGACTATCGAATAGCGTATTTTATTCAGATGGAGGAAAAATGCAAAAAAAATAAATACATAACATTCATTTTAAATTACATTTAGTTTTGTAGCTATCTATGTAGGAGGATGACTATACTCTTAATCATGTCTACAAACTTGAGTTGTCGATTGTTCGCCCAACAAGTGAAACTTCTGTCAATGAGCACAACTGCAGAACAATTTCACTCTGTGCAAAAATAATTAGATGGTGGGAGAGGTCTGCGGTCTGGCACAATGCTCAGAGCAAACGGAGTCAGATGGTGATCAGCTGGCTATCCAGAATCACATGTTGGGTTATTTTTTTTTTTTAGGGAAGCCAAATAACTGAACTGAGTCGACTGTGTGGATCGCTGAGCAGAAAGAGAACAAATAACTCCGCTGCACTGTAAATATCTGATGCCTGAGAACAGGATATACAGCTTGATGTTTACCTCCCGGCTGATCTACGGGCTGTTACACACACATGACCTGCTGCAGCACTGCAGTCTTTGATTATTATCAGTAAGAATGATTTTCAAGAGAAGGGGAGCAGGAAGGAGCAGAATGATACTGCTCATCACCTGTTGTTTATATTTTTTCATGTCTGACATATTCTAGATAAAGATAAAAACTGTAGTGAAAGGCTGGTATGGTGTCTGTCTGTCCACTGATCGATTTTAGGTCTACTGTTGCAGAAAAGATTGGCAAGACCCTGAATCTCATTGGTCTTTATTTTTGAAAATTGATCCTGCTTGAATTCTGCCACGAATCACACACATGATGTTTGTCAATTTAAAAAAAGATAATTTTTCAGGTCAGTAAACTCTTGACGGCTCACTCAACATGGCTGTTGACTCGGCACAGAAAAAGTATTAACGGACTTAAAAATCAGAATAAAACTGGACACGCTGACAACTGCAGTTATGTGAGAGGAGAGTTTGTCATTTTTGCGAGCTGCTGATAAACAATATTTAAGTTACGGCTCAACAAGACGATTTCACTGATGCAACTGATGCCTGTGTAGTTTTTATAATGACGTGTTTTCACAGTCTTACATTTAATTCGTTTTTATTCCAAACTGCGACTTTCTTGAGTTGAAAAATAATCTTTTAAATTGAGAGACATCAAATGTTTAATTCGCGGCACATGTAAGTAAGATCCCACGGTGGTCCACCACAGTGAGCGTGACTCCGGCTCTGCAGATTTCTGACTCTCTGTGTGTGTTTGTCTTCCAGACAGTGGAGCAGGCCTACAGGCAGATTCAGAACATTGTTGACTTCAGCTCCAACGTGATGAGCAGCCTGCTGGGAGAGAAGTTCATCCACAGCGGAGTAAGTTCACATCCTCGATCACTTTGTCTTTATTTAAAGGTGCAGAATGTGAGAATTGTTTGTGGCATCGCACTCCTGCAACATTATCATGATGAACAAAAAAGGGTCAAAGTATTTAGTTATTCCACACGGTCCTCTTCCTTGACACAATCTGGTGCCTTTATTACCCAGAATGCAACAGTTTATTGTCTGGTTTTTAGACCCAGCTGACACGGACTCAAGTGACATCATCGGAGGCAATTTATCACGTGACGCTCAGGAGCCACAAAATACTTTACACAACTTTTTACATACTCAAGAGCTGTAAACTGTAGCTGATATGAAACATATGAAATCTGAAACAAACAAGAGGATTAATAGACACGGGTGCAGCTGATTTTTAATTAATGTAATTTCAATAACAATTCAGCACAGGTTTGTCGAGTCATTTCAGGCATAGTTGAAAAAGCCATTTTTTCTTAAAAGTGCAACATTAATCAGAACAGACTTTGTGACAGGAGTCCATCATCAGGACACATCACTGACCTACATCCTGTTATTAAAGCTCACCAACCCAGAAAAGAACCAGTTCTGTCTCATTCCCTGATCAGGGGATTAATCTTCTGTCTGAACAACACATTTGACAAATAAGGCCGGCGATCATTGATGTGTGTGTGTGTGTGGTACTTTTGTTTCAGTAGTGCTAAATGTTCACAGATAAATCCAACAGCACACTGTCAGCAGATCACGCTACTTTACATACGGTAGTTAACAGAAACAGAAGTATGGGCGTGTTCTGTTCACACGCGGGTCGCAAGTTACAGTTACCGACTTTATTTTCTCTACAGGAAGTGGTCAAACTGCCGCTAGAGTTTGTGCGACAGCTGTCAATCAAAGTTCAACATCAAAGACCAGGTAAGACACGGACGTAGAATTAAACAGTTTGACATTTGCTCTCCTGCAGATGAGACGATTTGAAACCCCTCAAATGTCTAAATGTAAACATGAAGCTACAGACAGCAGCTAGTTAATTTTAGCATAAAGAACAGAAACGGGGGAACTTGCAGCCTGGTTCTGCCTGCAGGTAATAAAATCAGCCTGCGATAAAGCTCCACAATTTACATGCTTTCCTGATATGATCTCTGAGATATAACATTTCACTAGATGGAGAGATGTGAGAGTCATCTCATCTCATCTCATCTCATTCTGTGTACAACGAGAGTAAACACTTTAATACAGCGTGAACTTCCTGCTCGCCTCACTTCATGTCGTTCCTGTCAGCATCAACATGATATTAGCTCTTGTCTCTTTTCATTGATATTAACTTATTTAACTTCTATGTTTTGTCCACAAGGATGTAGATACATTTAAAAACTCTGTTTACTTTCTTAGAGCTCGACTTAAAAACTGCCAGAATGTAGAAAAGCTACAAAACTTGATGTTCCAGGTTATGAAATGACATTTTTTTGCTCCTTTTCTTTGTCTTAAATGACGCAAAATGCAATATTTTGAGATTTGGGACTGGTAGACAAACGAAGACATTTGAAGATCGAGGATAAAAGATGAAGGGTGACGTGTAACAAGCATTTTTGCTTTCTTCTGATGTTTTCTAGACCAGAGAAGATAATCATTAGTTGCATTGCTTTTGAGGCCACAAATGCGCTCAAATAATTTGTGAAAAACCCAAAATGTGGTGTAAGAAAAAGTTTAAATATAGACGATGGTCAATCTGTAGCTTGCCAGTAAATATCCAACACCAGGAAGGCATTTATCCGCCTAAACAGAAGGTACACGGACAATGTCTAATATAACAACATTCAAATAAAACTGTGTGTGTGTGTTTGTCAGCCTGGCGCTGTGATAAGGTGATGGACATCTACAGCGGCTGCGCTCTCTGTCTGCCCAACCTGACGTCTCCAGTCCTCCACCAGCCAACACACACTCCTCCACTCTGCATCGAGATCAAGGTGAACTTACACGCCAAAATAATGAGCGTTTACTTCATCTCCGTTTCACACCAGCACCTTTTAGCCCTGTGGTAGTTAATTTTCGAGGGATGACCACATAACGGACAGTCGATTTTGGATGACATTGTAATTCATTTTGAGTCTGATTTTAATTTCAGTTTCATCCTGATGATAAAGCTCCTGATCTTGTGTAAAGTGGAATGTTCTCCCTTCTGAGAAGCAGCCACATTTTCAGGAATCTTTGCCAGTGATTCATTCTCATTCCAGACAAACTGAGCAGAAACGGCAAATCACACGGGCGTGACTGTGAGAGTTACTCAGCTGCTGTGTTTTGTTTTTGTGTATGTCGTGTTTTTTTTATAGCCTAAATGTGGCTTCCTGCCGTCCTCCAAACATGTCAGCAAAGACATCAAGACCAAAGTGTGCCGATTCTGCATGCACCAACACTACAAGGTAAATACAACCACAGTCATTTGGGGGTCGGGTCGGATCCTTTCTTTACTTCTAGTGGAGGTAATGCACATTTAGGTAGATTATCAGACTCCCAATATTACAAGGACTGGGTTCAACTATACAACACAAAATCATAACATTTCTATTACTTTCTGACTTTTCTTTGACGTTTGTTTCTTTGTATTTTGTCTCTGTGCCGCAGGTTGCCAATGGGAAGTGGAAGAGACGCAGTCTGTACTGTCCCCTCGACCTGTTCTCAGGGTGAGACTTCTGCTGCCATCTACACTATTGTGGAACTTGTATGATAAGTTATGCTATAGTAGTGTATATACGACACCACTGTACATGTATTTATATTCTTTCCTGTTTGTAAGGGAAGTTCTGCAATGTTCTGCTTACAGTGTCCCCCCTCGTAAGCTCTGATCTGAAGCAGGTGATGGACAAAACATAAGAAAACATTATACACAGTGTAATTTAGTCAAATAGAAACAAAACACTGGTGTTTCTGGGTTAATGTTCCTCAGAGCAGCTCTTCTGTACCACTCCTGCCTCCACACTGCAGATTCAGACACTCGTCATGAAGCTCCTCACTGTTCTTTAAGCTGACGTTCTCTGGTTTCTCTCGTGTCGTTCAGGAACAGACAGAGAATGCACTTTGCCATCAGGCACCTGATAGAAGAACCTCAGAACAACTTCAAAATCTTCAAGGTGAGACACAACCACAGCCGTCCGTCTCTCTCCAGCACAGTGTGATTGAAAACCCTGTTTGTGTGCTTAGATCACAACTTCCAACTGCATCAGCGACACAGTCGATCCTGCAGCCACTGGTTTGAAAACCCACATTCTATGTCCGTCTTAAAATGATAATCAGGTTTTCATTTGAACATTTAAACCGTTTTTTTGCCTGCTGTAATCATCCCGCCTTGTTCATACTGGCTGCAAAGAGATTCTTTCTTTTCTCTTTTGATCATGCTTTTTATTGTTTCTTCCACAACTTAAACCCAAAACAAATAGAGTAATATATAAATGCAATAGTGATTAAAAGATATTGTGTATCTAACAACAAAAAAAGGAAAGGTGTGTATATTTGCAGGAGAGTAAAGCAAAGAGATTCCTTCTAAAAATAGTTCTGAAGGAAGACAAGGAGGAAAGAAGTCCACATTCTTTGCTCCGTGCAAAACAATTTCTAAAGTTCAACTGGAACAAATATGAAGCTTCACCAGTCTGAGGTTATAAAATCAATTAGATTTCTTCTGAAGTTACAGTTCTTTTAGTACAAAACCTCCACGTTGTTATCATCATGGAAACACAAAGGCTGGATTTGTACTAAGAAGACGGTCAAAGATAACAACTGTGTTCGTCTAACTCGGACTGCTGGAGCCTCAGATCAACTTCACATCAACTGAAGAATGGATTTTTGCTCAGAACCCACCTGTGAATCTTTTAGCCACCAGGAAGGAAATCACAATTCACTTGGCCGATTCTTATCATTTTGCTCAGTTCAGTTGAACCAAAACTGCGACAGATATTCTGAGAAAAGCATCTTTCACAAACATCTCAGACGTGTGCAAATTCAGTACCAACTGATAAAAATGAAAGCATGAACTTCGTCACATGATCTCGATGTGGTTTCTCTTCAGGGCGGTCAGTGTATTTACAGCAGTAAGGAGGGCAGTGATGACTCGTTAGACCTGAACTCTCTGCTGCATCACCTCAGACCGTATTTCCTGTATGGAAACAACAGAATCAACAGTCACATGACCAGCAAAGCCGTCCTGAACGACTTCATTCAGGTAAAACCAGCTCGCGCACAAATGTGCAGCCACAGTACGTGTAAGACTAAATTCAGCTCCCGTCACCTGGAGGAGTTTACTTCCAGATGTGTTAACATGTTGGACATTTATCAGCTGATCTCTTACTCTGAAAACACTGGACCAGAATTGAATTGTAACAAGTTGTATTGACAAGAGGTCCTGTTTGACTTTGTAGTGTTAAAAAAATGAAGTAATTATTTGGATTGTTCTGCATTCATTAATCTTGGATTTAGATCCTGTAACTGACACTGATGACCACAGACACGCCTCACTGAGATCTCTCTCTCTCTCTGTCTCTGTCTCTGTGTAGGTTCTGGTGAACGCCCTGCTGAGTGGTGGGGGAGGAGATGGAGGGGTGATGACGGACAGACGAGGAGAAGGGCGAAGCTTCTGTGAAGCGAGTCTGTTCAACAAAGAAAGGATTCGCCATGGTGAGGACCCGTCTGTGTTCCCCTCTGACAGGATTCAGGGATTCATCCCAACATTTAAGCAACATTATGTAACTTTTTACCTTAAAATAACAGCTTCGAAATCATTTTGAAGGTACAGAGTTTTGTAACGGGACGTATGGTGTCTCCGTCTCAGCCGCTCCGCCCGCCCCATCAAGTTTTCAACACACAACATTGTTATGACGTAATGATTTGTTTGTAGTCAACACCTGCATTACATCTGACTAACTGTTCCAGACCTGGTATTTGTATTACAGCAGTCGTGTTGCACTCTCAAACTGTGGGGGGGCTTTAACAGCTTAAGTTGCACATGACGGCAAACAAAGGCACAACAAGACATTTAAAGACCTCACCCAGGACTCCTGATGGACCAAACTGTCAATCAATTACAAAAATAATTGGCAGATCCATCAATATTTAACAGAAGTGTTAGTTCCAGTTCTTTAAACTCTCATCACTGAAGTTTAAAAGACAGCAGTCACCATCCAGAATCTGTTCCCCGTTTGAAAGATGTTTTGCATTGTTACTTTCTTTTCTCTCTCCCTTCATGACAACACAGATTTGATTCCAGTTTGAATTTGATCTGTGTTGCAGCCTGTTGGTCTGTTTTTCTTCCCTCACAAAGGTTTTTCTTGTGGAGCAACCTCCTTCAGAAATATTTGTGGTTTGAAAGAAGCATTTGTGTCATTTAGACAGAAACACTTTGCTCATAACATCTGAAGCCCATTATGTAAACATGTGAAACTGGAGAAAAAAAAAAAAAAAAGAATAAACAAGAACGTTGACCTCTCCTCTCTAAACTGCTCTGTTTCTTTTTGTGCGTGTTGTGTGTGTGTGTGTGTTTAGGCTCTCAGGGTTTACCCAGCGACAGTGTGTTGTTCAGGATTCTTCAGACTCAGATGTTGGACACGCAGGACATTGAAGGACTTTACCTTCTGTACCGTCGGGTGGAGCAACACCTGCAGGACTTCCCCAAGGAGAGGTAACGGCGATCTATTTAATCGATCACCTATGGGGGCGGCGCTGTCTGGTCTCTGACGTCACTTCCCGTTTGTGTCCGTCAGAACTCGTCTTCAGATCGACGGGCCGTACAGCGAGGCCTTCCTGGAGAAGCTGCAGAAATGTCCGGCTGAGGATGACGGCTCTGTGGAGTTCGCCGTCGCCAAGGTCGGTCTAGTTCCACAATGTCCTTGAAACTGGTTGAAAGGAAAGTACCAGTCCGCTAACAACAGTGGCTGATTAAATATCAGTCAGTTGTTACACGGGGCAGATTTCTGAACAGTCAGATACAGTGTGTACATGATGCCTTTATTATCTCTGCTCAAGATGGCAGCACGTCTAACTTGTGCATTTTGACCTCAGGTGCATCAGTACTGTGCTGCCATGACTGCCAAGGACTGCTCCATCATGGTGGCCCTGGTGCCCAGCAGTGAGGAGGAGGAGGATGATGACGGGTAAGTCATGTTGGTTATTAAGACGAGTTTGACGAACCATCACATTAAATGATTTGAGGTTTTTAGTCTGATATTTCAGTGAATCACAATTTTAGTTTGAATGTTAAGTTTAAAATTGACTTTACAATGGAAAAAATATATAAGGGATGAAGATGTTTGTATTGTTGTGGTCCGAACCAAACCATAATGTTTCCCTTACTTCATGAAATAAATCATTAATTAGCGTGAGTCTGTATCGCCCGGTGAGTTCCACCAGGTGGAGCCAGACATCAGGCTGACATGTTGTAAAACAGAACCATCAGAGAATCTCCCCGATCGTTAACACTCCTCCCCTCCTCCCCTCCAGTCAGAGGCGGCTCAGGGACTTCCTCTCCTCCAGACCTCCTGCTTTCTCTTACTCTGTCTCCATCTTGGATCTGGACCCAAAGCCGTTCGACAGCATCCCCCGCCAGCTGCGCCTGGACCAGAAGATTGTCTCCTGCTATCTAAGAACTGGCGGTGCCTTGCCAAAGGGCTCTCTGCCGCCGCTCCCCGGCATCTTCGCAGCCGCAGAGAGAGAGGACTGCACGCTGCTCTTCCACCCCGTCTGAGCGCCCCGAAGACAAACTGACGCCACGCTGATGCCTCAAACAGAGGAGGGACGCCATGTTGATGCAGAGGTCTAGAATCACTTAACACCAGAGACTTTCCTGCAGCACCTTCTCTTTATTCATGTTAACGGTTACAAACTCCGACTGCTGCTGCTGCTCAGCTCAGTTAAGATCTACGAGCAGGGAGTCGCCACGACATCACCACACGTCTGAGCGACCTCCAGATGTTTAAGTTACTGACTCCAGAGTGTTTGTGTGGTCGCTGTGAGCGACTCCTCGCTCCTGTCAGGAGGTGAATCCCGACATCACCGCTCTCTTCTGTCATAAATTCATATTTATTAGAATATTTACAGGGAGCTTTTTTCTTTCTTTTGGTGACAACAGATTAACCTCCTGGTAGGACTGCGGCGTTTTTTAGTTCTCTCTGCTGACGGCGAAGCTCGAGCCGCATTTCCGCACAAAGTAGTCCCAGAAAATGCTTTTCAAGGAACTTCAGCCTGTTGTAGTTTGCGTTTCCACCGTGGTGAATTCAATTAGGCACATGAGAAAGTGACAGCTGAGTTTGCGCGCAACTTAACAATGACAGCAATGATCGTCGTCGATCCACCTGTCGCACGCTTTTTTTCTGTGACTCCATGTTGATGTAAAAAAAAACAGAAGGCTGCAGATTTTTAAAGATGGTGGCTGGGAAAAAAAAAAAAGACGCATTCAGTTTGGCAAACCTCCCCCAAAAGTTCCTGTACTTTTCGGGAGGTAAAATAAAAAATAAATGTTTTTTGGGGGTTGTATAAAATGTTGATATCCGGCAGTGAATGCACATTTTTCGCAGATATCAGTCAAATGTCGTGGATATTTCATTTTACTTTATTGTATAAAATGAAATAATTCCACTCAAACAAACTGTACTGGGAATTTATATATATATTTGTCCCAAGCAGCTTCTGTCAGCATCATCTTTAAAATATCTGTGATAGGCCAAAGTCAGCTGATAAAATTGGTCTGGCTCTAAAAATAAGACAGTTCCTGCGGTGGAAATGCAGCTCCTATCAGAAAGAAATGAGGAGATTGAACGTGAAGAAGAGAAAAAAAGCACGTCGTCGAGCTGTGATGTACGTATAATGATGTCACTTCCTGAATGTACGCAGGGCCTCTGGTGGATTTTGGCTGATCTGATCCACAGTTTGTCTGTGTGAGTCTCAGCAGCTGAATGGAGGAGACGTTTCTTGTTCCCATAATCCTTTGCAGACATACGGAGCTTCAGTTGTCTGCTGGAAGGTTTCCTGTCCAAAACCTCCGTTTGTGTCGGCTGAAGCACATTATTTTAACTACTGTTGTTGTCAGATTAACATTCGTTTCAGTCGCTGTCTAACACTCCCTTGTTCGCTTATCTGGCGACGCGTAACTTTTGTAAAAATACGTTCACACTTCCTGCAAATATCTGCTCCGTCTCCTGTTCACAAGTGAGGCCCAAGACACAAATTCACCCACGGGTCTGACTTTACCTTTGATTTGTGATCAGCTGATCGATGAGAGAGAAGTTACTTTTAACATCGCATGAGCTGATGTGACCGGTCGGCCCGTGCAGCAGAGGGTTTTAAAGTGGTTGAAACAGAAAAGGGATTTTGTCTCCTCACCAGAGGTCAGCGTGTCGACCCGCCGTCGATCAATCTGACCCACCAGAGCAAGGGCTGCTGGGTAACAGAGAGCAGTCCTCTTCAGACGGGCCGAGCTTCATGCTGGTTTTTTTTGTGCCATAAGTGGCTTGTTGTGTGTTTGTACATGTGCCTAAATGTTCTGGTAGGACTGGAGAAGGGTTTGTGTGCGTGTGTGTGTGTGTGTTGAGAAAACTCACTCTGTTACAGGCTGCATTCACAGCTCAGATCTGAGACAAACCCACTCCAGTTTGTCTCTGTTCAGACTGACATCAGATCAAGTCTGCGGACGCGGCTGTGAACTCGCAGTACTTCAAACTCCAGACGACCCGAACAGAAGCTCAACACGGTTCGTCTGACGTTTGAAAAGCGATGTGTTCAGGAGCGCTGCGAGGTTTCCGAGGACGGATGAGAGACCCGTGCCCAGTCTTTTGTTACCACGAGCGGACGTTTGTGTTTGGATTGTTTTGGGACTCTGTGACTTTCTCTCATCGTGCTCTCAAACCAGCAGCGCTTCGCGGAGGCTTCAGATAAACTGGTAACACTTGACTTCAGTTCTTCTGCTCACTGTCCACTCTCCAGCCTCCGCGACCCCCATCAGCCAATCAAACTCATGGAACCAAATCACACTACAAAGACTGAAACGAGACAGAAAATCCGATCTCCCCTTCATCAGGCATTGAAGAAACCTCAGCCGATGACGGCGTCTGTCCACCCAGTCAGCAGCAAGGCGACGGGGTCGGTAGTTCTGTTGAACGCAAACACTAAAGGTTTGAAGCAAGACACTTGACCTTTAACCAATCACATCACCCCCTCTCAGCTGAAAGGCTGGCGAGTGGACAGCAGCGGAACTGAACCAACCACTGATCGTTCTAACTGTTGAAATGAAGACGCGACAGGCAGCATGACAGGAGAGCAGAGGCTCATGGGAGTCGGCGGGCGGGGATACCTCTGCAGTCGTAGCGTCGAAGATCTGATGTTACTACTAAATGAAAAATACTAAAAACAGTTTTAACAGCTACACAGACTTTACGCCAAAGCATCCGATCACCGTGTCGCAGCTACGTCCGAACACACAAAAAGTTACTCATTAAAACGTCGTAGCCGTGACGCGAGCGGGATTCCGATTTTAATAATCTCGTCGGTGTGATCACGAGGACACGCAGCTGCAGTTTGTGTCTCATCACATTCAAGATGGAGCTGCGTTAACGTCACGTTGGATGAATGATCGAGATGTTTTTGATTTACAAGAGTTTGTTACCGCATCAGCTCAGGACAGTTGTACGGCCGCAGTGTCGGGTTTAAAAACACAGTGCATTAATAACGCAACGTGACCGTTAAAGTAGAGATCAGGTACCTTTAACAGACACCTTCAGCTGACATGAGGCGTCCATCTTATTTAGAGCAGCAACTAACGATTGTCAGTTAATCTGTGGATTATATATGAACCATCCAAACACTCAGACAATTCCTCATGAAAGCAGCAAATTCTTACATTTTAAGAAGCTAGAAACGGCAAACGTTTGACATTTTTAAATTTTTTTGCTTGAGAAATTACTAAATTATCAAATTAATTGGCAGCTAATCGTTGTATCTATTAGTTGTTGCAGCTCTGAAGCTTCTTCAGGCACTTCCGAGTTATTTGGTCAGATGTATCTCGGTTTCTAAGTTTGCAGAATAACAAATATATACGAGTACACGAGTTTTGTTGTGGAGCTTTTAACTGTTTTACACATCATCAGTAGTTTGGGTTTGTTAGTTGTCAAACATGGATGAGAAGCTGTAGCGGTGGAAAGGTTCAAACATCTGGATTTCTTTTGTGAGAACTGAGTGATTTGGTCAAAAGCTCCAGAACAAGACAGTGACAGAAGTCTGAGTTACGATTGTTCTGTCGGTTTCAAAGTTAAGCTCACAGCATATAAATGAAGACATATTTAATATCCAGATTCCGCCTTTGTGTGGTTTAAGAAAGAGATTTAAGTCGGAATTAATTTCTATTCCACGTGGAGAAAGAGTCTGTTAAATCTCCTCTACGTAGTTAATCGACCTCGCAGGCTTCTGCAACATCGTCGGAGACTAAACGCAACGATACTACGATGATTCAAAACACGAGACGGACACAAACTGTGGCGACACGCAGCACTGATAAGATTATGTTAAAGATAACAGACAAAACAAACTTCGTCCTCACGTCGAGTCGAAGCTCCGACAGGTGAGCTGGAGTCCGATTGGTGGTTTACCTCCACCTGCTGCCTGAGCGTCGGCGTGCGGAAACATCACGGCACTGTGATACTACAGACTTGTAATAACTGCGTGTGTGTAAATAGCTGAGAGAAGAAAACTATTTGAAAATACAAAGGCGACACTGCTGTCTGGCATTTTGTATTTAAATTATTTATTTTTGTAGATTTTGACCGATGAGCTCTGCTGTAACAGCTGTCACAGTCGTGCTCTTTATATTGAATAAAGATTTCTAAGAGACTAAACCGTTGACGTGTGTTTGCTTTATTTATCCGTCAGCTCAGGTTTGACATGTGAGAACATAAAAAAAAAAAGATGTGAGTTATGTGTCCTGTGAGAGGCTGACCGCCATGATGACGGACTCGATGGCAGCTTCAGGTCCCAGAATCCTCAGCAGGCTCTGAAAGGCCTCAGCAGCGCCACCCAAAGGCTGAGAGGGGAACAACTGCAGCGCTGCAGAGACACAGCAGGAGAAAAATCACCTCACTGATCATTCAAGAACAGATCAAACTTTTACTACAGTCACTTTGACCTGTGATGATGTCAGACATTTTTATTTACATTACATTTTTGGTCATGATCTTTTTTTAAGGTTTTATCTCTAAATAATTTGTAATGTCCAACAAGTTACCAGCCAAAAAACAAGTTATAATAATGAGAAGGATGTAAAAACAGGTTAATTTGTAAACTTTCAATTAATCAATTCCAAATGATTTCTAGAAGCGATCAGCCGATTGACAGAAAATGTATCAACTTTTCAGGTGCTGGATCCAGATTCACAAATCGCAAAAACACTACTTGTGATGTTTTTTATTTGAACTGTTTGGATTTTTCATTTTGGATTGAATAAAACAAACAGTCTTCGCAAGTCAATATAAAATGTGTCAGCAGACGAGGATGAGAATCCACAAACTGGACAATAACGTTGACAAAATAAAATAATTTCTAACAGATATTTGCTTGTATTTTGTATCCTAAAAATTCCTAAACTGTTTATAAATGAGGTGGAGTTAGTCATAGGAAACAGTTTACTTGGGAAATTATGTGTAAACTCAGAGTTCAGTCTGGTTTAAAAAACACTCACTGTCTTTTTCTTTTTTAAAAAGTAAAAATGCATTATTTTTTTTTAATAGACACAAAATTATTAAACTGTTGTTAACCTGTTAGAGCAGGTAGATTATATGGTTCAGTCTCTGCTCAGCTGAAAACATAAACAACATCATCTGCATGTTTAGACGGAGAAAAATATTTAATCACTATTTTGATTTTCACATTAATTTCCCTAAAAAGATACAATTGAGTGAAAGATGAAGAAACAAAAATCAATTATCAGGTTCTTAAACTAATCAAAACTAACATTAATGATACATTTTACATGTAGTTTCCGTTTTTTGTAGAAAATCCAACAACTCATTTCAGTATCATGTGTTTTTTGCTCAATTTATTTTGTTGACAACTTGCTGATTTATTGATGTAGCTCCAGTCTAAAACTGA
This sequence comes from Spondyliosoma cantharus, assembly GCA_900302685.1. Classification (NCBI taxonomy): domain Eukaryota; kingdom Metazoa; phylum Chordata; class Actinopteri; order Spariformes; family Sparidae; genus Spondyliosoma; species Spondyliosoma cantharus. The sequence goes on from OMLP01016659.1 coordinate 22,099, forward strand.
ATCACAGAAACGGCCTGTAGTGTTAATGCCCTGTTTGCATTGAGCCTCCTGTCTGTAGAGTTCAGGTGAACTATAGGAGAGTGGGACATCTCACCTCTCTCAGGGATCTTTGTCACCAGGTCAATCTTCGGAGTGACTCCGCCCTCTCTGGAAACCTCGACCGACCAATGAACGACCAAGACGCAGCTAAAAAAAACAAAACAAAAACAATACAAGCAGGCGGTCAGCAGAGAGGACGGGACAGATTTCAGATTTCTCACAGTCTCATCAGGGTTTATTTACCCAGGAAGTTCAGGATGATTCAGGGTCATGACCTCTGACCAGCAGCCTCCTGGGAGACAGACGACAGACGGATACTTCTCCTGCAGAGAGACGGACAGACAGACAGACACATGAACATCATATAACAAATCAGTTGGCCTGTGGGGGGCGCTGCAACATCTGTTTAGTCACCTGAATGCTGAGGCCTCGTTCATCAAACAAGTCCGTACACGAGTCACAACATTAAACTGTAATGAGGAGTAAAGAGGAGTATTTGAAGTATCGAAGGTCGTGTTGGAGATTCATCGACTTTGAATGATAAATGAAAATGCTGCTTCAGTTTCCAGTTACAGAAAAAATAAATCAGAAACCTCTTCTCTCAGTTTGTGAACGTTCACGAGCG
>OMLP01016659.1:23870-37697 GCA_900302685.1 Spondyliosoma cantharus
ATATGAAATGTCATAACTTCATAATTTTATTCTATTAGACATCTGTGTAAAATGTTGTCGGAATTATCATAAATAAGTAAATCCTAAGGTCATGGCCAAAAATGTGTTTTGTGAGGTCACAGTGAACTTTTGTCCACCAAAGTCTAATCAGTTCATCTCAGTTCAAGCCGACATTTGTGCCAAATTTGAAGAAAGCTCGTCTCCAACCACTTAAATATTAACACAGATGGTTCTGAATGCCTGTTATGTTACAACAGAAAACACATGCAGCTCACTGTCAACGCGTACCGGCGGACCGAAGGCTGATGTCAAAGAGCCGACGCAAGGTGAACTAAATCTTTATTGAAACGATGATGAAAGCCGGGTCGGAGGAAAACTCCCTGCCGCCTCAAACACGCTTTGATCACTCATTTTAAATGTCAGACAGATGTTCAGATCATTAATGTGGATTTATGCTGATGACAGACGCTGATTAACTTCCATCAGTGTCAGCTGGACTTCATCCTCGCATCCTTCGTACATTTAGTTTAATGTCAAATTAGCTCGCCGACATGCTAAAGGTGTCATCGCTGGTGGCGGTACATGAAAATCACTCCGGTGCAAAGTGGTGTAAAATCACTTATTTGTTAATGAGCAGTTAACTGAGTTTTACTGACAACAACAAACAAAGTGCAAACTACAGACCTACAGTAGCAGACGTGCCGGCCAGGGGAACGAATGTGCTGAAGTGCGTCGATGCTCAATTAGTTGATCAACAGATCATTATTCACTCAAAAGTAGTGGAAAAAAATCGATGATTCTCTGTTTGAATCTTCTCCGAAACTCTAAAATATTCAGTTTTAACGTCAAATGAAGAGCAGCAAAATCCTGATTGCTGCTCTTCTTTGACATGAAACAGAATATTTTAGAGTTTTGGACAGTTTGTTGGACAAATTAGGACGAGCTGCAGGTGTGCCAGGCAGCAAATACGAGTGATTTCAGACACAAACACTCCTCAGATAGAATCATTCAGGTGTCACTTCACCTTCATTTCTGGGATTTTCAGAGAGGTTGAGCCTTTCCAGAATGAGTCCAGCTGAAGGTTTTATTACTGGAACTTACTTTAAGTTCACGATTAATTTCAAATTCCAACCAACTGTGATTTGTTTGTGTCGAATACTGAATCCTCTCTGGAACCAAAGTGAGTCAACTGCTTATAAAACACAAAGTACAGCACAAGTTCATTCAGTTTCACTGTAGCAGAAGTCTGCAACTAAACACTGAAATATTTGTACGTTTATCATATTTTTTTAGGACCGCCATTGTCGTAGTGACGTTATGTTTCTTTATTTTACAGTGTCAGAGTCAAGTAGACGACCTGTTGAGCCTCCTCTTGAATTATTTCAAACTGTTTTATTGTATTTTACTCATTAAAAGGAAGCTGATTTTTACCGTCATGTAATTTCAGGGTTTCAATGATTCAGGACTTTCATTCCAGCATGTTTCTGAGAAGCCTCGTCGTAATTGTTGACGGTGGATTGGGATGTTTGGTCTCGGTTGACCTCTGACCTTTATGTAAACTTCACCTCTTCTTCACCTCCTCCGACACCTTCCAGTTATTTTCCCTGCCGATCTGCAGCAGCCTGAATGTTGGGTAATCTGTCTCAGCTTGTTTCGGTAACCCTCCTCCGGGTTTTTCGTTCCCTTCACTGAGCAACATTTGAATATTTAACCTGTGATGATTCGCCCTACTGTCTTTCTTCAATATCCCGCAGCGTGTTGGCCGTGTCCTCCTTCAGACAGATGTCAGACCTGTCTCTCTCTCTCTCTCTCTCTGTCTGTCTGTTTAGTACTCTCTCTCTCTCTCACTCCCTCGTTTTGTCCCAGCTGCAGTACAAATCCTGGCTTTCCTCACAGCTCTATTAGCTCTGCTCCACACAACCGCTCCATGTTCTGAGACACACCAAGGACAAGACACACACACACACACACACACACTTATTCTCATCACGCAGCGACACACACACACACATCTCTCCTGGAGCTCCAGCAGAACCAGAGGAGGAGAAAAGAGGGTGGAAGAATTTGGCCTCAAGTCCTGCAGCCGCCTTCAAAACTTCTGGTAAAGTAGAGTTAATGTCCTTCTGTCTGTCTGTCTTCAGCTCCTCCCTCCTGTGTGTTCATCTGTCTGTCGCTCCTTCCGTCCGTCCGTCCGTCTGTCTGCGTTGCGATGATTTGTAATCAGTTGTTTCAGTTGCTGTGAATGATTTTCCCTCACAGGTCCAAAAAAAAAAAAAAGAAAAGAAAAGAATCTTCCGGCGACTTAAACGATCCGAACCGAATCTGATCAAGACTCTTTCGTTTTAACGTGGACCAGACCTGAACCGAACCAGACCTTAAGGATCCAGATTTTTTAACTTTTCAAAATGATCAATATGTCTGCTCTCTTCCTGGTTTTCATGCAGCACTCTCAAACTTTCCTTTTAGCTCCCTGAGGATGTTCTGTTCTGTTGTTGTGCAAGAACATCAGACAATGAACAAGAAGGACATCTGGAGATTCGGGAAGTGATGAAAACTAAAACCTTGTTCAGGTTTTGCAAAAATAACCTGGATACTAATTTCTCAGCGATTATAAGAAATAAAAACAGAATCATTTTTCAGCTGAAAAACAATGACCTCACTCAACAGTGACTTCCTCGAGGCTTTGGCAGTGTGCACATTCAGCAAGTTGTTCAAGAACATGATGAGATGGTTGAACTAGATTCGTAGAGCTGAAGAGTTCCTGATTTCTGATCTGCACCCTCGTCTATGACAGATGGCCGGACCAGACCCGAGTGCTTCTGCCAGATTTGATACATAAAACCGTCCCGAGATCCAAAGCTTTACGACACAAAATGGCCCGAACAGTTCGGTGCTGGCTCTCTGAGGTCAGCTTGGCCCCACTTCCATCAGTTGTCTCTCTGGTGCTGCTTCTGTTCGCACCGTTCGCTGCTGGATCGGATGAAGTTAAGCTCTGCTCGCTGGACGTGATCCCTCAGGCAGATGTGATATTACATCACAAAAAAAACAACTACAACGAACACAAGAGTAATCACCTCCTCACTACGACTGCATTTGTACGGAGCAGGACAAAAGGTGCCATTACGAAAGAAGCATAGAGAAGAAAGCTGGACCAACATGTCGGGGAAGTCTCTGCTGTTGGCGGACACTCGGAGGGAGATGAAGTCAGATACAACGCGAGGTCGATCAGAGCGGGAAATATTCAAAAGACAAAACAAGTTGAGAGAAAATACAGATCACAATGCTGCAGCGGAGCAAACTTAAAAAAACTACAACGTGGTTTAAAGGTCTTGACAGCAAACACGTCAAACTGGGCGCCTGTTACATGAAGAGCTACAGAACCCTCGATAGATTACATGACTATAAACGTAGACGTCAGATTCGTCTCAAGGCTATTTTCAAACAAGCTTTTTTTCTTTCTTTAAGTGACACTAAGTTTAGCTTCAGTCCAAGTTCATCAAACTCAAATCGCTTTGCTTCACTGATCTCTGTACCTCGTCTTCATCGGGGTGGTGCCTAAAAATGTTTTGTACCAGGTTGGAGGTGTGGAGGGAGAACAGCAACATATTGTAACACCAATGATGACTACGATTTGTGTGGAGTTGAAATCCACATTTTCACTGTGAAAATGTTTTGCTGAAAGTGGAGTTTTGTCGCTGACAAGTAAAACGAACACTCGTATCTCGAGGAAGTTGGCGGTGTTTACGTGTAATTTGAACTATTTCCCGGAATCCAGTTATCAAGTGAAACACTGAGGGAAGCAAACAGAAACAGCAGCAGAAGAAACTTTGACTTAAATTCTGTCTGGCTTTCGTTTTAACTCCAACACTGTCCAGGTTATTTTTATCCTCTGTGTTGCTGCTGGACGTCTCTCCGTCTGAGCCTGCTCATCCAGAAACTGAACTGCTGAATATTTTCCATTTCTCTCCCCTCCCTCCTGTTTTCTTTCCTCTGTCTCAGCACTGGATCTCTCTCTCTCTCTCTCTCTCTCTCTGTCTCTCTGTCTCCAGTCAGCATTGAGTTCTGGTTTCTCATTGGCTGGCGCTGAGTCGAGGTGGGCGGGTCTCAGAGCCAGCTGACGGTGCGCTCAGACCTCCAGTCTGTGGAGCTGCAGACTGTAGATTTGTTTTCATCCAGAAGAAAACGTGAATGATTAATGTGATGACAGTGTAGGCGGATGTCATGTGATATGTGCACTGCTCTTTATTTAATAGTTGACAACTAATAACTAACTCATCGATTGATCACTGTAGCTCTACACTACTCTGGCCCAGAAGGCGGTGGTAACGCACCTGAAGCCGTTTGGTAACTTCCAACAACACTAGAAGGCAGAATAGTAGCACGGTAGCCGTTTGCTGGTCAGTGTTGATGTTTGGAGTTGGATTACAGCGAGTTTTAGTTGAAGGCTGATGTCAGCACCATCAACTGATCCGAGGACAGTCATTACAGTCTGTTGTGGATAATTTCATATGCTTTAATTTTATTTAAAGGTCTGAGTGCAGAGTCAGGACCAGACACTGGACCCAGGATTATGTCGAGAGTGAAATATATAACAATAAAAATAGTAAACCGAGGCTCAGCCTGTTATTTAACTGTATCAACATGAAGGTTACAGGTTATTTTTATATATCTTAACTATTGTTTTTATGCTTTGATGGATTATGTTATGAGGAAAACATTTTCTCTCGTTCTCATATGATAAGAAATTTGCAGGGTAAAGACAAACAATTGAAGGATAAAACTATAGATAAGATTAAAGTCGCCTGACAGAAATAACAAATCTTAAGCCAACACGTTGAAGGTTGAAGCTGACCCTGACCCAGAGGGCAGGGGATCATCATCTTACCCTGATATCGACTTATAACATTACTATGGAGAACGCAAACTACTACTACATCCATCAGACACAGAGCAATATTATGTGTCCTTCTATACACTGCATGAAGTCCAACATTTACTCATCTTTTAGCTCTGCTTTGGTCACCACCATCTCTTCAGAAAACTAGCTGGCTTCTTAGCTGCTAAATGTTCGGTTCCCTGGGATAAAAAGCCCCGTGACATTTTTATCTTTTACGTGACAAATTATGAAAAAAAGACACTAAATGGCCGGTAACTGCTCCAAAACTCACCTGTTTTAAATCAAGACTAAAGACATTTGTTTGCCACTGCTTTTAACTGAAGCAATTTGAAGTATTTGAACTGCATTGTGACTTTTATTCTACAGCCTTGTCTCTTTTAAACCTTTTCTATTTTAGCCTACTTGTATTAATGTTTGTTTCTTAATGTCTTCCTACTTGTCTTTTAATGTAATTTTTATGCTCCTGTAAAGCACTCCGAGTTGCCTCGTGTCTGAATTGTGCTATACAAATAAACTTGCCTTGCCTTTTAACTAACAGAACTAAATGTCTCAATCCGGCTTATTTGGGCACCATCCCAACAAATCAGGTTCAACACCACCACCAACACCCGCCGAGGCTCAGTTACAAGCACATCTGTTGTTGTTATTGAGCCTGATATAGAGAACGAGTTCAATCTGCTGCATTCAGAGGGAGAATGAGACAGAAGACAAACTATCAGGTGTGTGAAGGTGTGTGCTAGCTTCAGATAACTGCTGTAATAATGACAGGACTGTTGTGTGGAGACTAGTCATTACACACACACACACCCACCATCCATTAGGACCCTAGCAGAGAGCTATATGAGTGCCAGCGGCAGAGATAACAGCTCTTTTTTGTCTGAGAGCTGCTGCAGGTAAAATCTCTGTTTGTCGTCCGTCTGTTGTTCTGCAGGTGGAGAATCAATGTGGATCCGTGTGTTTGGTTTTCAGTCATTTTAGCTTTTGTGACACTAATAACAAAAGGAAACATGAAAACCAATCTTCTCACTTCAGGATTTTATGCTTTTATTGAGAGAAAAAAGGACGATAAAGAGAGACGGGGGAACGACAGGAAGTAAAGGTCTCCGGTCGGAATCAAATCCTGGATATATCGGTTCATGGTCAGCGCCTCAAACACCTGCGTTTCTGAATGTTTAATATCCAACCATGGCTATCGGGAGAGTTAATTGTTTTAAATGTTCCTTTTGTCTTTTGTATGTCTGATTAACCTGCTGGCCTCCTTCTGAGTGAAGTCCAGCGCTGGCTACTGAAATGTGTTTGTAGCATTAAAAACTGCATCTCTGCTCGAGTTTAACTTACATTTAACATTTGAGAACTTTTGGTTTTGTGGAAAAAACGTGTCTGAGGTACTGAAAACAAGTAGATTTGTAAAGATCAGTACATGGAGGTATTAGGTAGACACTAGTATTAAAACAACTTTCTATCACTACTGCAGGGATGAGGTGGTGGCTGGTGGTGGCCAGTCTGTGGCTGCTGGTGACCCTGACCGTCCCGGACGCCCAGGCCAGGAACAGACCTCGCAACCAGGACGGGACTCGCCGGGGGAAGAGGAGGAAAGACGGATTTGGTAAGACTTTGTGCTTTTTCTTGTTGGCCACTGTGCAGTTATTTGAGAAGATTGTTTTCAGTTGTATATCGGTGTCGAGTACAGAGATAGGATGTGTTTAGCCAGGACAAAGACGGGGAGGGAGAACATGCTAGCCGAGCTCCATTGAAAGTGAAAAAACTGCCATCCCAACAGTCATTGTGAAATGCCCAATTCAACTGTTTGCTTTGGCTTTGCATAAAAATGGGAATCGTAATCGTCAATCTCAAGTGAGGAATTCAGTCCCATCAAGAACTGGCTTGTAGACGTTGTCACTGTGGCTAAAACAGAATTTATTATTCATCTATTTTTACTTGAAACCTGGGACAAACAAGTGTACATTAAAAGTGGGACAAACTGTATCTGTAAACTAATAACAAGACCGTCCCTCGACTCCTGCGACTATCCGTCTGCTGTGTCACAGTTTCTAGATTGATGAAAATTGATGCGACTGTGTTGCAGGTCATGGGAGGGCCAAAGCCGGGCGCTCTAGACCACTGAAGATTAAACTTATTCCTGGTCCCGGCATCCCAGTGGATCTTGAAAGAAAGTCTTTGTACCTGGAGTCGACCCCGCAAGAACAGCACTCCAGCTACAACGTTATTCCAGGTCAGTGAGACCAATACCTATTACAGTTTAATGTCACTGTGACATCCTGATCTGATACAGACCATCTTGTAGTTTCTTAAAAAAATGTTTTAGAAGGCTTGCACATCAGAGAGCTGCAGAAACCATCCCCATTCTCTGTCATTAGCTGGTTTAAACACCTGCTAAAAGTGAAAACCTAGAGATGACCACAGTTTGCTTTGTCATTGATCCACCTATCATTATGAAGATCACGTCGTGCTCGTTGGTTTTTGTGGTCACACTACTGGATGAGAAACCTGAAGTGTTGTTTTTTGTGGGAATGATACTCTAACACATGTTAACGTGACCACAGATCTTTGTGGAGACGTGTCGTATGAATAACGTGCCTCCCAAACAGAGCTGCAACAATGACTGCTTTCAAAAGTATTATTTCCAGCTAATCCTAAAAAATAGGGGACATACCCTTCCCAATGTCGAGTCCAAGGTTCTTTCTTCAAGTCTGACTAACCCACAGGTTCAATTTACAGTTATATAACACGGCGAAAATCAGCCAACCCTCATACGTGGTGGTTGGAACCATCAAATATTTGTCATTTTTGCTTGATAAATGATTTAGTCTGTTTAGCAAAGTTGCTGAAGATAATTTTTCTGTTGACAGGGCAATCGATTCCTCAAACATAGTTTATAAAAACGCACTGCTATACGCAGTGCTACAAATCAAACAAGCTGACTGATCCAACATCCTGTCAGGGCAAGCTGGACCGAAAAGAGCCTAAAAGGAACAATGGCAATTAAGTGGATATATTAATGTTATACCCAAAGTATAAAAGAAAATAATCATGTGAAAGTTTGTTGAGTAACACCAGTGGGAGTCTGTTTATGAGCAAACGGACAAGTATGCTCCCGACTTTACTCTGCGTACAGATTAAATCTTTGATTGATCCAACAATAATCCTCCAAAAAGCCTGTTTTAATCTATGAAATAACAACATGGTTTAAACTTTTAATTAGATTTAAATGGTGCACTAACAGGCGCCATGTCTGCGCAGCAAACGTGACCAGTTTTAAAAGACAATTTAACAAGGTTTTCTCAGTATTCGTATGTTTGCATCTTTATGTGTAAACCGACATGGAAACAGGCCGAATGTATATTTGCAGTTCACACTTTTAAGTGGTACATTACATGAGAGCTTTCTAGCCAATAAAACCTTAATACAAGGAAATTAAATCTTTACCGGAATTAAATGCAGGATATTTCATTTAAACAGGATGCATGAGCGCAGTGGGAGAACAGCTGAGCTCTGAGGCTTCGTCTTGTTCTCATAATGAGGCTGCTTGTTATTGGAGCCCAGTAATGTAATGACAAATCATCACATTCCAACATGAACAGAAGGGAAAACCATCTGTGGGAAAAGCACTAGTCAGAAAAATAAGTCCGAAAAAATATCCAACACAGAGATGAAGACAGAGACTCCGGAGAGGAACCTCAAAGCCACGTGGAAGCCCTTCAGCTTCCAACAATAAAGTCAGCATTATGCGATTAGAGGGGAAGGTGGTGTTGGTGGATGTCTGTTGTTGGGAGCTGCAGTTGGGATTTTCTTTTCATGTAGATGTAAACCATCTGACTGTTGTTTGGCATATGAGAACATGCCTCTGCGTTCAGACAAGCTGGCAAAACTGACGTAACAACAACCACACAGACCAGAGAACAGTTTACAGAGAGATCAACATGACGAGCGGTCGGCTTTGTAAGCAAACAGTCGAAAGCTGCTCAGGTCGACGCGCTTGTCAGCCCCGGATGAATTGCAACATCTGACCATCGTATTGTGAATTACAGTTTTACTGCTGTTGTTGAGGTCATAACTACCTAATTTGCGACGCAGAGCTGCAGTGAAAACAGACAGCCAGCGGACAACACGTGCATGCTGGATTTCCCTGAAGCGCAATTATTGGGTGGAGCGACTGTTCCAGTAATCACTTTCGTCTCCGTTGGGTAGGGATGTCATGATGTCTTTACTTTTTGTTTGGCGTTATAATGGCTTCATTTGGAGGACAGGACAGGGAAAGAGAGGGGGGAGATGACATGCAGAAAAGATTCACAGGAAGGTAATTGAACCCCGCTGCTGCACGTGTGATGCACGCTCTACCAACTGAGCGACTGAGGTTCATCGGGGGTGTCGCCATTTTTTTATTCTAAATTGAAAATCGATCAAAACCAGCTTTCACTTCTGACTATCTAATTAAAAATGTCTTTTCTTTCACCGTAGCTTATCTTACAGTCTTGACAGGTGATTGTATAGAACACATGATTATTTTCACTGTCAGCTGCAAACAAAAAGTTAGTAAGTGGACCTGATTGATCATTAATACTTGAACTACAATCAGACTACAAACGGAAAAAGCAGAACTCGTCCAATACAAAACTCCTCTGTAATCAGATATCTGATTGAATGATTACAGAGGAGTTTTGTACTGGACGAGTTCTGGTTTTCCGTTTGTAGTCTGATTGCAGTTCAAGTATTAATGATCAATCAGGTACATGTTTGTTTGCGTTTCCATCAACTTCAACCTAAATTATTATTCACTGCAAATACCTACTGTCATCATTCTCTTCATCAACCTTTAGTGCATCAGACCTCAGCTAAATTACAGATATTTGTAATTGCAGATTACATCATCCGCACAAGATTATATATAAAAAAAACAATCTTGGCACTCCTTTATTTTGCAGAGCCCAAGATGTCATCCTCAAATGTCTTGTTTTGTTTGACAAACAGAGCAAAACAGCGATATAAAACAGAAACGAGCAGAAAATCCTCCCACTGGAGATGCTGGAAGCTGGACTGACTGAAGTTTTTGCTTGATTATCCAATCTGCTTTCAATTAATTATTTGCCACTCAATTAACTAATTGTTTCACTGCTAGTAAAAACACACGCAAAAATGAAGTCAAGACAATGGAAAGACGGTGCCACAGGAGAGTCTGACAGTTGCTGTATCATTTATATGAAAGCCTACAATTTACTCGACGATGAAGAGAGAAAAGAAAAGCTCTAAAGTATGATGCTGTGTGTGCGCTGCAGCAGAGATGACAGGGTGACCGTCTCAGTAAAACGGACAGAGATAAAGGAGTCCGTATTTAAGAGAAATAACCTGAGCCTCTTAACTACCTGTGTTCCCATGGACGTAACAAAGAGCATACCATTAGAAAGGATAGATGACAGGCAGGGCAGACCTAAAATAGACACAAACAGCCTCTTCCTGCTGTATCATAGTGGTTTACGGTCTGTTCCACTGACTCACGACCAGTCACGGCCTCGTCCTGTTCGAAGGTGGAGTTAATGCAGAGGGAGGAGTGGAAATGCTACAAACCACTGCTTTGTCTGGTTCTGATGATAAAGTACAGGCTTCAGATTTGACTTTACGCACACAGCAATTAGCACAGCAGGGCCTGTTGCTGCTGCTCCTGCTGAGGAGGATGACAAGGGTCGACATGTGAGGTGTGACTCAAGGCAGCCAGAGGATGACCCCAGTTTTATTATTGTTGTACGTCTTAACTCCCCCTCTGACTCGATTTTTAGCCAGTTTTAACCCGTTTAGTTGTTCTCAGCCAGCTAAATGTGTCGAATAAACACGACTCAAAACAGTGGTTGGCCATCTCAATAATTATAAAATACAATCTAATCATTTGGACTTAGATGTAGCAGCATTTGATATTTTTTTCTTCTTGTGTAGTACAACTACAGTTGAGCTAAGCTCATACTAAGACCTACATCTATGAAATAATAGAACTCTATTCAAGATCAGCACCTAATAGAAAATGTTGGCATCCACTGTCTGTGTCTTTTTTGAGTATATGAAGCTCTGTAAACAGTTTTTATACCTGTGCTGTGTTTCAGATTTTATCCACATCAGGTTGGCCTCCACTGCCACATTACTGATGTTTAATTGTTATTATTATTATTATATAACTGTCATTTTGAACTGCTATAAACTGCTGAAGTGACTGTAATGTGTGTGTGTTGCTTCAGGTAAGGAGGGCCAGTGTGTGTACCAGGGCCTGACCATGTTCGACCTGGCCGTCTGGTCTCCAAAGCCCTGTGTGACTTGTCTGTGTGCCGGAGGGCGGGTTGTTTGTGATGAGATCACCTGTCCCATAACGCACTGCCATTTTCCCTTCACCCCCGCCGGGGAGTGCTGCCCCGTCTGCATGGAGTCAGGTAGAAACACAACATGTGGCAACGCCATGGTGCAACATCACGAGGCTACAGAGATGAGCAATATGTTTCTGACAATCAGAACCAGTATTCATTCAACACCTTACATCATAAAAACATTACAATCTAAATGTTTAAATTGTTCAGTTGCCTCCATCTCTGAGGCCTCAGCATGTTGCTTCCTGTTTCCATCATGGCTTTAAAAAATGTGTTTAGCACATTTTGGGTCAGATCAACACACATGTTGTGAAAGTTTAAACATGTCTGTATGTTGGGAGATACCACATGTTGTTTTCAAAATGTCCAGGCTATGGTTTCACTTTTACTGTCAATTCAATCTCAGCTAAATTAAAACTGGATGTGCATCTGAATCGTTGAAGAGCAACATCACAGTGAGATGTGTGAACGCGCTGGAGGCAGAAAACAGACCAAAGTCAGTGTGAGTTTATGGGGACGTTAACACCAAAAGTTGTTTTGTGCAAAGATCTGCACGAATGACAAAGTAATTGCTCACTATACCAAGAAGGAAACCCCCATGTTAGCTCAGAGTGTCTAATAGCTATTATCATCTCGTAATCTATCTGCGACCTTAAGTCCGGGGCTCTGACCTTGGATTTTAATAAGGTGGTAGATTGTTTTGTACAAAAACAGGTGAGGAGGAAACACCTGTTTTACAGTCAGACAGCTCATACTGTTACTCTGTGTTTACGGCTGTGTAGGAGCTGAGCGGTGCAAACGTTAGTCAGCCTCTGTTTTATACGTTTAATGTTTCACTGTGGGGCTTCCTGGCAGCTGAAAGAGGTGGCAGACTGATGGTTTTGGATAGTAAATGCATTACGTTCTCAAAGAAAAACATCACCGACAGGTGTGTAGAGTTTCTCATACACTCCAGTCATATAACCCTCTGGGGTTTTTGCATTAAGACATCTGGCATAATTTGATGGGGAACTTCAGTTCTCACTACTTGTTTTACATATAACTTTTCCTCCGAATAGATTTTGAATAATGCAGTTTTCCATATATAAACAATCATGACTCTCTGGCGCTGAGTTTTCTCCCTCCTTGCTGAGCGTGCATCCGTCATTGTAAACAGGAAACCTATCTGTACAACCACTGTGAAATTATGGGAAATAAATTACAGCAGTTGAATTGACAGCAGCTAACTCATTGCTCACAGTCATACACTGCACAGCCACTAAGTGCATGTATGGAGGTGAAGCAGGAGAACCTCAAAATCATTTTGTTGAGGACTTATCTTTGTAGGTAGATAAGTACAGCATTAACCTGATGACAATAACCATAGAAACGTGTACGTATCAATAAACTGTTCACTGTGTCTAGATGATGTTTGTGGAGTTAACTGTAAAGGTAAAACACGAAAAGCTGTTTTATGCTCAGAAAGCTCAGATTTGTTCAGTAATACATTATTTGCTGTTGGCACTTAGTTCTATGACTATAAAACAGCATTCGGTGAGACAAGTGAGCTAAAGTTGGTCCGAATTCAATCAAATAAATATCAAATTTACGTTCAATATCAGATGGCAAAAACATGAGCAAACACAAAAAGACCAACTTTACCTGACTGCGCTCATAGTAGAGTTCACTGGGATCTAGTCCAGACTGGTCTACAGCAGCAGTCTGCTCTGTAGCTACAACAAGCTGGTCTTGTGCCTGTCTGTCTACAACACTAACGCAAAGCCGTCTCTGTCTGTCCACCTCCTGTCTGTCTGTCTGTCCTCACCAACCTCCATCTCTGTCCTGAATCACTTTCTCTTTAGTTTTCTTTATTTCTCCTTTTTCTCTCGTTTTCTCCTCTCTCTTATTTCTATCCCCTTTCCTGTCTGCCATCTTTCTACACTGTCACCTTTTTCCTTCCACTTGACCACTTCCTGTCCCCTGATTGGCTGCCGCCACATCACCCTACTACACCCACCCCAGACCATGACCTCAGCCTTGACATTTCTGGTGACTCCCCAGTTTACAGCGACCCTGACAAGTCCGTGATGCCACTGACCCAAGAGGAGATCCAGCGAATCCTCTGGCGGGAGGAAGAGGAGCACCGCGAGGAGGAGGAACGCCTGAGGAGGAAGGATGAGGCGAGGAAAAAGAGGAGAAAGCAGAGGAAGGAGCAGGCAGAGAAACAAAGGAAAATAGTAGAGGAGAAGAGGAGGGAGGAAGAGGAAGCACTGAGGCTGCAGACGGTTAAGGAGGAGGAGGAGTGGAGGAGGCAGATTGAGGATCTGGAGAGGAAGAGACAGGAGGAGGAAGACAGGAGGCGAAAGGAGGCAGCAGAGAGACAAGCATGGGAGCAGGAAAGGAAGCTAGAGGAGGAAAGGAGGAGGCAGGAGGAGATGTTGAGGGAAGAGTTACTGGCTTACGTCGAAGAGGAGGGCGAGGAGTGGTTGGAGGAGGTAGAGAATAGGCGGGAGGAGGTAGGGGAACGGCGGGAGGACCGGCTGGAGGAGGTAGAGGAGCAGCGGGAGGACCGGCTGGAGGAGGTAC
>OMLP01016659.1:37717-75602 GCA_900302685.1 Spondyliosoma cantharus
AGGAACGACAGGAGGACTGGCTAGAGGAGATAGAGGAGCGGCAGGAGGAGGTAGAGGAGCAGTTGGAGAAGCTGCTGGAGGAGGCAGAGGAGCGGCAGGAGGAGCGGCTAGAGGAGGTAGAGGAGCGGCAGGAGGAGGAGGAAGAGGTGTGGCTGAGAGGAGATGTGTTTCAGATGCCCACAAAAGAACTTGAAGAACCCGAGGAACCAGACTTCCTCCCTGCTCCGATCCCAAGACCTCCTGCTGCGACAGAGGACGAGTTGAGGGAGACGGAAGCAGAGGTGGAGGAGTTGGAGGAGGATGGGGATGAGAGGGAGGTGGTGGTAGAGGACAGAAGAGGCCTCCCTCCAGGCTGCGACATCTCTGATGTCACGGTGACATGTGACAACGCCAAACTGATCTACTTTCCTCCTCTGGCCATACCTGAGCTCAAATCTCTCAGTCTGGAGGGTAAGTTAAGACCACGACAAGACGAGCTGGAGAGAGCTCCACCCAGTGTAGGGAGAATATTTAGCACTTTAACACATACACCAGTAGTGTGAGGGTACTTATCAGAACGGACCAAACTAAAGATATGTCAGATCTGCAGCAAAAATACTGAGGCCAAATCCAATAGGAAACACAAACCAACTGAGAAACAGCCACTGATTTGAAAACACATATGAGGCACACGGAAAGTTTTACTGCTCTCAGTGTTAACTGACTAACTTTCTTCTAACCTGCAGGAAACAACATCAGCAGCATCCCAGCTGAAGCCTTCAATGGCATCCCCAACCTGGAATGGATCAACCTGAAGAAAAACAAACTCACCTCTGCCGGCATCGATGCCAAAGCCTTTAAAGTAAGACATAAAAGCCAAAACCACGTAAAGCCTCATTAGGAAACAAAAAACAAATGTGGGAATTAATGTGATATTCTCAACGACATATAGATGTGGCTCAGACCAACACGATTAATAAAGAAACAGCAACTTTTGCACACACGACCATTAAATACTTTCCAGTATCACCAGTATCTGTGTATGTGTGTGTGTGTGTGTGTCAGCGTCTGAAGATGCTAAGGCGTCTGTACTTGGACGGGAACCTTCTAGAAGCTGTGCCTTCTGGCCTCCCACCCACCCTGCAGGAGCTGAAGATCAATGAGAACAAACTGAGAAGAATCCATAAAAACAGCTTCCGAGGTACCACAATGCCACGGCATCCCATAATACACCAACATACTGATATTTGCTTTAAGGTCACAAAACACTCAACAAAACCTGTCTCACAATGACATGACACAATCCCTTTTTTTATAGACTCAGCACTTGGTTGGTTTTCTGAAATGTCTGCAATTCACAACATTTTTGCCAACATCAAAATGAAACAGATCAGTGTGTCTTTCTGCAGGAAACCCTCTTTGTCCAAGTGCAGGACAGACAGCAGGCAAAGACATTAACCAGACAACGCTAGGGAGTTTAATTTTTTAGTTTGGCCAACTCCCTGAGATAATGTTAATTAAATACAGCTGACTAAAGTTGGCAGTGACAATCATTATTTCATCTGGTATACATCACCGTTTGTCAACTAAAATCTTTCTCTCTTTAGATCAAAATCATTACTAATGTAACGTAAAGGGCCTGATTATAATCACATTTCTTAATATTTGGAAATTGCTCAAAGATGCAATTTCAGCATAGAAACAATTAAGACCTCTTTGTGTGATCAGCAGCAGAATAACTTTGTTTTTCTCTGGAGAGAAACTGGTGCCAGCTCTACTT
The DNA here is from genome assembly GCA_900302685.1 of Spondyliosoma cantharus. Lineage (NCBI taxonomy): Eukaryota > Metazoa > Chordata > Actinopteri > Spariformes > Sparidae > Spondyliosoma > Spondyliosoma cantharus. The sequence continues at coordinate 39,477 of OMLP01016659.1, forward strand.
TTCAGCACTGCTGGAACTGTGCACCTCACAGTCCTGCTAAAAAGTTTGATCAGTTTCAACTTTGTCATTTGGTTGAAGGCTTTGGAAACCCTGTGTCGTGGGATTTTATTTAAAAAAAGTTGTTGGGTGAATAACAAACTCATCAAGCTCAACTTTGATCTTGTTTGTTGGTGACCTTTCAATGCACAGCCGATGAGATGACAGCTGTCTGTGAGGTAACATGTAGGAGACCCATGATGGATGAAGCCCAAATGCTTCTTGCTCTAAAGGCGTTTACTCGTCTTCTGTCGAGTACACAATCATCATCTTTTTTACTTTAGATGCGTCGTTTTGTTCATCAAATACATTTGGTCTGAACTGTTCAGCTCTGAACAAAGAAATGTAACTCTGCAGTTCTGTTTCACAGATCAACTGTTTGACTTCTACAGTCTAACAGATGTGTCTTTGCTGCACTGACAAGTTTCCAGTTCTGTGACAGTGATGTTCATGTATTTTCGATCTTTCAGATTTGAGCAGCCTCATGATTCTGGAGTTGGAGGCAAATCTGCTGAGTGAGGGGAATGTAGATCCTCTGGCCTTCTCTCCCCTCATCGAGCTCTCTTACCTCCGACTGGGCAGAAACCACTTCCGCACCGTACCACAAGGCCTTCCCATGTCATTGCTGGTATGAACTGTATCTGTCTGGCTCTTATCTCTTCATTCCACACGAGGATACCTCACATAGCCGGGATACAGTACTCGCTAGAAGTCCTTAGCCAAATGCTGGTTTGGTGTGAAAATCTGCTGGGCAAAACTATGTATCATGGCTCCTCAATGGCACCAACACCATATAGTCTCAAATAAAACCCATCAGGCATTCAGGCACATTATCAGAGGCCCTCTGAGCAGCAGTTAGTCATTCAGTCAGGAATTTAGGTTTGCTGATGCGTCAGTATTTTCCTTTTGGCTCCGATGTTTAAGACTTCACCACTGAGTAAACTCTGCTTCTACCTGTGGGAAACCAGTCCACCCAACTTGTAATTACGGCCTCTGGTTAACCACAAAAAGTGGAGAACACCAGCGACATGCTGCTGCTGTAAATCCACCCTAAAAACCAACTTCACGTTATGACCTTGAAGGGTTTCTACACACACCCTGGGAATCTAAAACTCTAAACCTTTCTTGTCAGCAGTATTTTATGTGAAGTCCTAATTAGGTCTTGGATTTCAGGATTTATTGGACTGTATAGCCCACAGTGATAATGATCATGATTTGAGGATGATTTAGTGTAACACCCAGAATATCTCAGTACGTGTCTGGTGTTCGTTCCCAGCCTGTCTGTTGATTAAGTTACCAGTTTTAACAAAGACAGGTAGAACCAACGTGAATTTAGTTTTGAGGTGGATTATAGGTTTACAACCTGAAACAGTCCCAACAAACCACTTACTTGTCCGCCAAGATCTCTTAACCAAAAACACTCAGTTAACACAACTGTTAAATGACAAAGTTGTAATCCCCCACTATTGCTTTCATTAAAAAGTAAAAACGTTTGACATTTTGGGATCAATTCCATCCTAGTAATAGTCCATGAGTTTCTTGCCGCCTCGCATGATATCAAACATTTGGTTCCTGTTTTCTGCTCTGGCTGTCGTTCAGGAGCTGTACTTGGAGAACAACCTGATTGAGGAAATCTCAGAGACAGTTTTCAATCAGACCCAAAGTCTGAACGTAGTTTCTCTGAGACACAACAGGCTGGATGAGACCAGGATTGCCCCGATGGCCTGGTTCAGCCACAGGTCAGTCAAAAAGAGAGTTGTCACTATAACCAATTATTCTTCAGGGTAACAGAAATGTACTAACAATGTAACAATCACTATGCATGTTCTCATTTCCAATAAATCCTTCCTTCCATTATCTTTTTGCTTCTGTACAGAAATCTGGAGTCCATCGACCTTTCACATAATCACCTTTACCTGGTTCCATCCTACCTACCCAGATCTCTGGTGCATCTAGTGCTGGTGGGAAACAACATAGAGAGGATACCAGGTAAAGGAAGTGTTGTTTCAAAAGACAACTATAACTCCAACAACGCAGCACTAACTACAGTTTACGGAGCGGGACAACCAATAGTAAAGAGGAACAACAGAGAATGCCAGCTGGGCAACTAGCATTTTGAGCTCGTTAATTAACGGGCGAGAAGGTAATTCAGACCAGAGTCTGAGTCAGAAGATTGAAGAGGAAGATAATTAGAAGACTTCTCATCATTCTAGGAATGGGAAAATATGAAACAGACAAACAGTACAAGAAACATAACAGATATCAAAAAAAGATTAAAGGAAAATAACAAATCACAATGAGTGCAGTGGAGCAAAAAATGTTGAAATGAGTTGAAAAGCTGGACGCAGGTTTCAGAAACTGACTGGCTTTTTCCAGCCCCAAGGGGATCTGGCTTCTCTGTCAGGCATCGTATATTATTTTCATGCAATGTGAAAGATAATCATAATCAATATCAGTTCCACCCATCTTTGTCCCAAAATCTCTTACTTCAATAGCCCATCAATTAGATGATCAAATCAATTGCTGGTAGACTGTAAAAAAAACACACATGTAGTGAAATTGTGTCCTTCTATCCCTCTGCAGGTTATGTTTTTGCCCACATGGACCCTGGTATAGAGTACCTCTACCTCTCCTACAATAAACTAGATGGGGAGGGGATCGAACCCGAGTCGTTTTTCGGCTCGTACAACTCCATGGTGGAACTGTGTCTGGACCACAACCAGCTGATCACGGTGCCGTCTGGCATCAACGAGATGACCAACTTACACTTTCTCAGACTCAACAATAACAAGATCAGGTATGAAGTCACCATCCACATCATATCCATCTAACAGACTAAAGTTTCCCTGTGTTTTAAAGTGATGTCAGGATATCAAGAATAAAAGCTCCATGTTCCTGCATGTAGTTTTGCATTATGATGATCATTTCTGGGAAGTATCAGGATCTCAAGTTTAAGTGTTTTTCATCCATCCGTTTTCCAACCCACACATCCCAACACACAGGCACTGTAGTTCCTGTGAATGTCATCAACCTATCACAGGGGATCCATATCTCAAGGATGATTCCATATTCATCAAAACCTGAAGCCCATTTTCACATTTTCATAATTTCAACCAGCTATGATAATATGCACAAGACAAGTGTATCAGGACAGAGAGTTTCACATGTTGAAGAAGAAGAAGAAGAAGAAGAATATTTTGGATTAATGATTTTGGTGTAAGTGATGGCTTCACTTGACCAAATGAATTAATAATTAATACATCTCATGTATTAACTTGATCTTAATTAGTTTTATAGTATCACTGCTGGTAGAAATGATGGAAAAAAACCTAACAAAAATGTAAATATTGGTATATCTTATTTATTTATTGCACAGTGAGAATAAGGACAGACATTTTCTTCCTCAAACTCAAAAGACAAGAATAAAAAAAGAAATTGAACCTTGCCTTTGATTTAAGTAACAGAAGCCTCTAACAGAAAAAAACAATGAAACCAGGTGATGAAAGACAGAAGACAAGGGACAACCAAGACTCCCACAACAGACCAAGAGCCTGACCAGACAACTGATTCATTCATCACAGTCCGCCAGACAATATTAAAGCTGAAAGTTCACTGGACGGAGAGTTGTCTTGACAACGAGGAATCACAACAAGCTGATTCATATTTCCCCCTGAGAGTCACCCTGAATCACCTCTTACTCACTCACAGGTCCATGTGCGGCACACACAGTGGGTCCAGGTTGTAGCAGGGGTTTATGTAAAAGCATTTTTACAATTTAAACACTGCTCTAAGATCCATCTGCACTGCCAAGTTGGCGTCTCTTCAGGTAGTAAACTAACCGGCAACTGAGCTAATTCTGCAGATTATTTTAACATATGTTGTACAGTACAAAACAGTGACAAATAACCGACAGTATATAGGAAAATAAATGAGTAGCAAAGAATACAAACTTGAAAGTACGATTAAGCAACGTTAGGGTTCAACAGCCTTGAAATTCTTTAAAAAAAAAAGAACTGACACAATCAATGCCAACTGTTATGATAATAAAAGCATGACATGACTTTGTGACAGCTTTTCAAATGTGAAGTTTTGCTGCTTTTCTTGTCGTATGTGATAGTATACTGAACACATTTGGACACTGTTGACGGAAAATGCAATCTAAAGTAATTCAAGTAATTATGATGGCCATTTTTGCCAAATGATTGATCGATCATAATTCTAGACAGAATATCAAAATTGATATCGAACTGCATCCTGATACTGTGTCTTCCAGGAGTATCCCTGACGAAAGCATCTGCGACCCGAACCACAGTGGAGACGGCAATCTGGTGGCCCTGAGGCTGGAAAACAACTACATCGACCCGCAGAAGGTTTCGCCGACAGCCTTTTCCTGTGTACGCTCTTCCTCCAGTGTGATCTTAAAACCCCAGAAAACCAAGTGACCCGAGTTCACGCGAAACGAAAAGCTAAAAGACACTTGAAACCGTCAGAAACATGAAGACAAAGATTTTGTTTTTTAAATGTGCCAAGAAAAGTCAAACCCTCAGAAGATACATTTTTTTTTCTCACAAGCCTCTCCTCAAATGTTATGTTTTTTAAATTACACTCAAAATAAGAAAAAGGGAGGCTCTCACGTGTCTGATGTAAAGGTTAAACATGGAAAACAAAATGGGATTAAACTGTCAAAACACAGTTTCTGCTGATGTAATATGCCTTATGGGAATGAACTGCAGTGTCATATCCTTGGACTGAACCCTTATGAGCTTCATAAAGTAAGACTTTCTTCTTCTAACCCCAGTGCACCGTTTAAGGTCTGGTAAGTAGATTTGCAGTGTTGCCTGGCCCAAGTTAAACTGGTGTGAAGGTGACAGAACACCTTCAGCCTTCAAAATTAAACACATCTGTCTTCTTTAATGAAATGTTAAACTCTCTAAAACGGAAAGAATTCCAGCACCATACACAGTAAAATGAAAACGCTAATAAAGAAATGGAAAGAATTCTATGAAGTGAGACCGCAAGGCCAGCACATTATTTTTAACAACCTCACTACCTTTATGTTCCATTTCTCAGCTCCATTTCTTCCAGTGCTTTCTTTCACCCTGACACGAAAAAAGGACCGTAAGTAGTGAGATCACATGTGACACATCGTTCAAAGACCTCGTGTTAAAGATTGAAACCAGTTAAGGGAGAGTTGTTGGCAAACTCATCCTTCTTACAGATAAAGAGACAGAAAATGATAGAGAAGCTGATTTATTCATTTAAAGAAACCCACTGGTTTGAACCATCTGCATATCTTTTAATGCAAATAATGTCTATAAGACGGCAAACCAAAAAAAATTAAGGTCTTATACCATTAAAATTAAGAGACATGTCTTTCTTTGGACCGTAGTTGGTGCAACAGTGAGTCTCTTGGAGTGAGATCAAATTTTTTTTATGTTATTCTACAGATTAATCTGCACTTTTACATTTCTAACTAGCTTTTGTCTACTGGTGTACACATGCAACTTCCTCTGGTGCAAAAAAGCAGATTTATTCCTGATGCAAGGGGGTCTCACTACATGGCGTAGGATTTTCTTTAAAGTACAGTGTCATATTTTACCTGTTGATGGTTCCACAACAGTAAATGCAGTTATCGGACTTTAATGATCAGGTCATATTGTACGTTAATGATATTCCCCACAGTTCCAACGGTTCCATTTCACTTGGCGATATACTGTAGAGTGACAGTGGAACACATATACTTGAATAACTATTACATTCGGCTGACATCTATTTTCGCTTCGTCTCATTACTGAATAGGAGACGATTACTGTGCAGCTGGTGTGTTTACGAGGCTTTGTGCGTTGTTGAGTGGCGATCGCAGTTAGCAGAGGATTTGCTATAGAGTTAATGGAGGTGAGTATGGCTGAGGTATGTGGACTATGAGGTCTGAGGAAAAGAAAAATTCTGAGAGAACCCTCTAACAAACGCCTTTTTATAGTGAAGGTCTTTCCAAGAACTCTCCTCACGCAGAACAGAGGTGAGCCGAGGGAGGACCAACTGGCTGTGGAAGTATTTTCACTACTATAAATTCCCATTTTAAAAGTTTTCTTATAATTATCTGCTCCATATACCTCAACACAGAAACATAATTTAACCAGACTGTGGCTCGATGAACCTGTGTAGCAACCTGTGTAACTGTGGCGTCATGTATCAATAAGTCAGCATCAGCGCTGACAGTGGATGAAAAAAGGCTTCTGCAGCTTGTGAGTGTAAATTCTTTATGCATGAGCAGAGATGTTGATTAAATGCTCTTTCAGTACTTACAGATTATACTGTTGCTTTAAAGAGTATTGACTAAAGGTACAGCTTGCCCAAAAATCAAATTATTAAACTTACGGTGAAGAACTTGTTTTATGACAAATACCAAAAATGACTTGAAAAAATGTATTTGAACTTTTTAATTGAAATACATCTGCCCCTCACTTTGCTCTTGGCTGGCCAACAAGCATAAATCATACAGAACAATGTTTATCTGATTTTATATACTATAGATTATCATAATGTTACAGTGCAAAACTCAATAAACTTTACAATGTTCCTACAACTGCCTTACTGATGAAGTCTCAATCTCTACATTCATTGTCCATTAGAAAAGAAACACTTCAGGATTAAAACGTCACATTTTCTGGTCACTATAATACTAAGATAAAAGTATACGCACAGCACTGGGAGTCGTGCTCATTATGTTTCAAATGGCATTAACATATAAACTCAAATAGAAAGCAACAAGGCATCCTGTGAACCTGTGATCGACTGCATGTGAGCTACTTCTTGTTGTCCATTTTGATTTGGCACGCATCTGAGTGGAACATAAGTAAAGCCCAACCAAAACTTGTTTTTTGAGGCTGAATACAGATGCGAATACTTGGAAGTTTTTAAAAATCTGAGCCGATATTCATTTTAAAAAAAGAAACGCATACTGTGACCAATATATGTAGTGAGCAGGACATTTCACAGTGTAATAGTGAACTTGTCAGTGCTCTCTGGTGGACAAATTAAGAACATCATTTTTTTTGATACATTTATTTATTACTCCTATTAAAATAATTACTTTCTTTATTAAATGTCACACTGTGACCAATACTGTACATTATGTCCAACTGACAACATTTACAAACCGGGAACCTTTTTTTGCCCTTTGACCTGCAGGCATACAGAACCGAAGTCACGTCCCTTCCTGTTTTTCCTCGTGGGACCTTATTTTAGAGAAACTTCCCCAAAACCCGTAACTTAAACTGTAAAAATGTAAAGCTGCTCCTGTATATTTGCAGCTCACAGAATTGACTAACTCCCTTTCACTTAACTGCAGTTGTCAATATGACTCGATTTATTTTGATTTTCATCTTTTGTTTGTACCTTTTCTGTGCAGAGTTGGCGGCAATGTCAGGGTTAGTGACGTACGTTGAGTGAGACGACATATGTCACAACGCTAGATGGTATTTTACTTTATCAATGACAAACTGTGACTTTCTTGAATTGGAAATCAGTGATCTGCAGAGTTTTAACTCCGCCCCTTAGATTGAGAACAGTGTGCTAGATACCTCAACAGAGGGGCTGACGGCACAGAGCGGCTCTTTTATCACCATCCACAACTTTTGATAATAGATTTATCCGATAGCTTTCGCTCCTGTGAATTCAATTTCATCAGCTGCTCAGGTTCTAACCTAAAATTTATGACAATAAATCTGCCTAAACCCACACGCATGAGGACTACACAAAGGGTTCTTTTGATTTCTAGTGCGAGGAACACATACACAGACACCCAAAATAGTACAGAACCACTGTTTTCTGAGTCCGATTTGGAATAAATCGAGTAGCAGTCATAAAGACTCCACAGGTATTTATGATCTGTTTCACAAAATCCAACTGATTCAATCACTGCTGCCCCAAATAAGGTAAGTGGAATGCGCTATTTGAGCATTGATAACTACTTTATAAATCTTACTGTCTCGAAATGTTTCTAACCTTTCTTCAAAAACAGAAATGCAAGAGATTTCATGAATCATGAATCTTAGAAGCCACAGCTTCATAATCTGGGAACTGCTGTCAATGATCACAACACCAGACTCCACTTTGAATTGATGAAAAATTCAGAGCGATGATTCAGAGGTCTGGAATCAGACTACACAAGCCTCATGTTCCCATCTGGAACACTGTACAACTTCTTGAGGCTTTTTAGGATTAGACACATGTTGACAACAAATGGAACTATTCAGGTGTACAGTATGAGTCACAAATCCAAACAAGAATTTGGGTTGTATTCCACTGCTTTCCCTGATCGCCTTCACTGTCAGCACATGCAGCACGTTGAAGAGTCCATTCATTTGCTTTCATGTTGTCAAATTAGCACCTCAGTCCTCGGGGCGGTGGTGGAGCCATAATGACTATTTAAGAATGAGTCATGATATAATGTGGTGATCTTTGCATCACATGTCGTCCACCCTTATGCAACACATATTCAGTGAAAGCTGTTATTATCAGAGCTGTCAGCCAACTTTATGATAATATTTTCCCCTGAAAGCCTGAGGTTGAGGATCATTTACTTCAGTAGCAGACGGATCTAAAGGACGACTGGAACAGAAAAGCTAAAATGTGAAGGGGACCAAAACCTCAGCTCCCTCTTTGGTAAGACAAATTGGAAATATTAGGTAATTAAATGCAGACGAAAATAAACCTAAAAGTAGAAAAGCAATAAAAACAACAATCAGTATGTCTGGTCAGATTCTAGTAGCTGGCAATCATCCTCTCATCATACTTCAGCTGGAAAACTTTCAATGAGCCGAAGATCAGAGATCAAAGTTTTTCCTGTTGAAAAGAGAGAATTCGTCGCAGCTGCCAACGTGAGCAGCTGCTGCAGTCATCAGTCTTACAAAACACTCGAAGGAGCAATCTAATAGTCATTAGTCACATGACTTCCTCAGTGCTCTTCGGGATGAGGACATGTAGCTGATAAATTCCCTCAAAACTGCAGCTGCCCCGTTGGAGGTTGGTTGGTGGTTGCGATCTGCAGCCTCACTTTTAGATGCCACTAAATCTTACATACTGAACCTTCAAGTGCTCAGCAGATATTTCATCAGGTACAGATAATTGGTCTAAGGTTGGACCTTCATTCACCTTCAAAACAGGATGAATTATTTTGGGATAAAGTCAGTATATTATAACATGGGTTTATTATTGTAGTTTTGGTGACATCGCTTAAATGAATGAATGAAAAAAAAAAAAAGGTTGTACATCTGATCTTGGTTGCACTGGATGATCTTACTGTAGCAGCAGTAAAAAAAAAACAACAACAACAGCTATTTAGTTGACATGGTCGTAACCTAAGACATACAAACACTACACTGACCATGAATCACAAGTATAACTATAGTTTCAGACGCTAAAAAGGTTGGAAACCACTGATTTTAATCAAAAAACAGAGGGGCACTTAAACACTGCAATCCTAACAGGTCTGTAATTTAAAATATATAAATTTTTTTAGAAAGTTTACTGAAAAAACTGCAACATTAAACTAAATAAATGTAAAATAAATTAGTTTGAGAGGAATTGTGTGCTTGTTTAGTGTATATTCACAGATCAATTAAAGTACAAAATGTAAAAAAAGAAAAAAAAAATACTTATTTGACTTGCATAACATCGCTATTCTACCAATACTTTATGATATTGCTGTGGGGGCTCATAGCTACCCGTGGGCGCTCAAGCACCCCAGCACTATCTGATTTTTCCAATGTTGGAATCAGCCTCAAAAGCTCCTGCATCAGGTGGACTCTTGCTGAGGTGACGTCGTGGACAAGTCTGAGGATGGTGAACACTCCCTGCAGCAGGTAACGTACCGAGTTGTGACCCTGTCACAGCTCTATTAAAATGTTTCCTGGAATCAAGATGTTCCTGTGGCACTAAACCAACAGCAGCGCTGAGGCAACTCTTTGGCACCGTCGCCTTGCAAGTTGCCCCGGTGACTCACAGCTTTACAGGCTCAGCTGGAGGAAATTCTCCTCAACATAAGAGCACAACAAGCTCCAGACGGTCCAGAGCCGTCACAGACGTTTGATGGCTTGGAAAGTATGAGGCTTTGGGAGACAAGAGACATCCTGACCGCCTCCCATCAGGAACGCAGACCATCTCCCATCAGGAAATAATCTCTAACATTTAATTTGCAGTTTGAATGCTGGAATACTGTAATTCAAACAATTACAACATATATTTTTTTCACAACCACAAAGCAATTTCCCTCTTTGGACTATTGAAGCAACTGAATTAAATCTCTCTGTGGCAGACCAGTCAGCTGAGGTTTTCATGCACAAGGAAAGAAGAGAAGATGACGGCACAACAAACGTCCACAACAATAAAAGTTCAACATTTTAAAGGATGCTTTTGTACTTCCTGAGTACATTGAGAGACAAAAGACAATCCGGCTATACTCCAGTAAAAGCATTTTATAATAGGATTCACGGTTAGACTTGTCGAAGAACGAAGTCTGTGTCCTCTCCAAGTTCACAGAAAGCATAAAACTCTCAGGCGAGTTTACATCAGGGTCTAATCAGATCCCTGCAATGTTTGCAAAAATGGTATGCTTTAATCTCAAAATCTGGCTCATAACAGAGTATTGTTTCAGCAGTGCTATGAAACCGTGATTACGAGGCACTGGAAACTAACCCTGAGGTTTTTTAACGAGAGAACCATAAATGTGGTTTTGCTTACATATCAGACAATTAGTAGCTTACACTGGACTTGATGTAAAGCTCGGCTCTGTATTGAACTTCACCAACAGTGCAGTGCTTGTCAAACTTTCGCTGTGACTGGTAGGATGTCTGACTCATCAGGTAAACAACTAAAACCATGTCCGTCTTTGTTGGTGACCAAGCAGCTCACTCGCAAAGATGTTCTGAGGTGTTCACGATCACTTGTTGATGCCGTTTGAGATCTTTATGAGGCATTATAATCTCAGACTGTGGATATTGTTTTATGGTTATATGGCCTAAAAAGTGACAATGTGTGTCACTGCCACTGCCTGAAGTTCTGATTCTGAGTCTGCATGCAGGTAGGCACTGAGAATATACTGTGCATGCTGGAACAGGACAATCCCAGAGTCCAGCTTTAGGCAGAAAGTAGTAAAAAAAAAAAAAATTAGCTTTTTTGCTCCGAGGGTGAAGGTTTTGTTATATAACTGGATACATACCAATGGAATATTACCTTCAGTTATTTCACAAGCTGAAGAACATGAAGCTTAAAGCGTGAGTCATCTAAGCATGATTTCTAAATATTTTCATGAGGAGACATATTCAACAGTTTTGCTGTGGTATAGAACAATAAACGGATGAAACAATAGTCAATGTTACAACAGTCGTCTAGTAAACACACGTCTGCAGATGAAATTCAATCTGAACCAAATATTGTACTCAAATTACTATTACTGATTTAAGTTTTCTGGGAAAGTTGGAAAGTGCTGGTGAGAAAAACAAACTTAAGAGGCTTTAAAAGATGGGAGACTTCAAAGAGCACGTGGGAGCCTGCTGAACATGGGAGAGTTCAGCAGGCTTCTTGTTGATGAGATGATCATCTAACCAGATCTCTGTCGGTTTGGAAAATATGATTTCCCCAACGAAAAGATGCATTAAAACCAGAACAGAGACCCGCTCCCAGCTTGGTTGGTCTGTGTGCCAAACCAGGGCATATTTGGATGGTCTGGCTCTGCCATAAGTTGTGCCTCAGAATGCAGTTCCAGCTCAGCTCAGCAGAAAATACCAGCACTCGATGGAAAAAGGAAAAGTTTAACACGTGAACCCCTGAGGGAGCAAGCTCCTGTTAGCTTTTCCATTCTTGGGAGGTATTTCTCATGTCTGCCTCAGACGTAAAGCTTTAGGCTTTCCTGCTGTGCCTTGTTAGGATACACATCATGCAGAACACAACGCTGAACAGTGATGGCTGGATGTTGCACAGCATCACTTCTGTTTATCCTCCACCTCTCCTGTCTCTGCTTACCAATTAAAGAAGCCATCTATAACACAAGATACAATTTCTCATTGATTCTGACGGTAACCTTCAACATTTAAATTCCCTGTGTGATAATGCCAGTTATTCCTACTTGGGTAATATGACTTTTCTAGAAATAAGAGTCAATATTTTGAAACAAGATTTGAGCTGAGATCAAGGTGTCACTTAAATGTTACATGTTTGTATTTCTATGTGAACGATGACTTGTTTGGCTCTGTGGTCTTCACTGCATGGCTTCCTCGCTTTCTTCTTGTGCTTCTTCTTCTGCTCCTTCTTCTTCTTCTTCATTTTATTCTCTTCTTCTTCTTCACTTTATTTTTCTTCTTCCTCTTCTTCATTTTCTACTGCCTCTTCCTCTTCTTTGTCTTTTGGTGGATCACAAACAACTTTAAAGGTACATACCACCTCCTACTGTATCGGAGCATGTAGATGCTGCACTTGTTCAGCAATTTGGCGTTGAAGTAGCTGTTGTATTTATGAACTAAAATTTCATTATCAGCCAATAATCAGCTGATAATATATACTTCCCATTATCTGGGATATATATACATATATATATATAAATAGAAGATAAACTACTACCTGAGGACAAGCATCACCACATCTCAAACATCCCCCTGCTGATCATTTCATTAATATCCATCCAAATGTACTGTGGGTCAACACAGAAGCCTTGGCTTATTGTTTGGAGGATTCAGTTATTATGGAGCTGCCAAATGAAGGAATTCCTCAAACAAAACGACGGATCATCATCCATAAAAATCCCTGGCAGGGTCGGCTAACCTCTATCCTGTTGATGTTTCACTGAGAAAACCCAGACAGCTTGAGCAGCTGTATGGTCCCACTATCCTTGTTTAACCCAGTGCCAATAGGCCTTAGTGTAGGATCCATTCATGTTTATGTAAAATATTTAATATGGCAGCTGGCCGTGTAAAGAGAGGGGAGGTGACAGACCTACCATTATGTTCTATATAAAGACTTGAGCATTAAGTAGTCTGAAGCTAACTATCCTGGCATCACTATAAAGCTCCTGATGAAAAGCACATGACTAATGTCCTAACGATGCCTTTTCAATCCTACTGTAGCCTCGGAGACGTACACATGGTGTGATCACAGAAAGAGACGAGAGCCCTTAACTGAAACTGAACCTCTCACCCTAGCAGAAGAGGTTTTTCCGTTGGTGGGGGTGTTCTGGGGTCTGTTTTTTTTTTTTTTTTTCTGGAGAGAGAGAGAGAGTGATGCTGTTCTCCTTTCACTGGGAATGTATTGACTGAGGATCCAACTCTCAGCCTTCCAGCTGGACCCTGCTGCTGCTCTGCTCACTTGCGTGGGGTTTAAACCAGGACACAAACACACCTGACGGCTGAGGTAGGACACACCCTGGATTTATTGACAAAACATCTACCTCAACCTTTTAAGTTTTCGACTAGTGGAGCTGGCATGTTTTATTTTCAGAGAATGCTGCATATCTGATGTGTTTAGGTCAGTTTACATGACTTCTGCTGAACACCTTAAAAGGTAGTGGAGCAACAGGACTAGGCTGCAAATTGTAGCCTGAAAAACTCCCTTTAACCAGCTGATCTAGGTCTTAATTGTCGGGAAAACTGATGGATTTTAAGGAAGTGCAATTATCTGGAGTGAGTTAGACTTGCATGCAAATCTTGGACCACAACAAGACCATTTTCTTTTAGGAATGTTCATTAGACTTTCTTTATGAACTACATAACGAGCATAATCTCAAAGGAAGACAATGTTTAATGGCAGGGTTTTATGTTAAATACTGTGGTCATTCATGTGTTACTGTCTGGGAGTAGTTTATCTCATTTGACAAAAATGTTAAGTAATTTTCCATGGAGTTCAGTCAGAAGAAACTTTTAAATACAAAAAGGTGAGGGAAATTATCTGAATCACCCCCAATTTTAAAAATTACTTCAACGAGGCAGACAGATCTTACACTAGCATGAGTGTTGAAACAATTTATTCATTAGTTGATCAACAGAAAAGCATCATTTTGATGGCTCCAGCATGCCTAATGTGAGGATTCATTGTTTTTCTTATCAATGTAAACTGAATATTGTGAGACATTATTTGGGCTCTTGGTAAATAAAACATGTCCTCTTGAGCTCTGTTGAAATGAGGAAAAATTTTGCACCATGTTCTGAAAATAACTAATCCTCAGTAACCCTAAAAAAATAACTGAAAGATTATTTGTTAATGACAATGATGTGTAATGTGAGTGAGACAGTAGGTGTCAGCAGGGGAGAAATGCTGGTGACATCCCTCGTTTGTATGTTTTATGAACTTCAAACTTCTTGAGAACTGAATATATTTAAGAATGCAAACAAAAGACTTAAACAGCACCAGTCTGACTGGAGTGAAGTCAGATTGACTGGATCGGTTGCAAGGCTCATTTGATTACATGAAAGAAACACACAATAATAGCAGAACGATCTCCAATTTACCACCAAGTTGCAAAACAAACGTCAAGAAAACAGCCTTTTCTCTGCACATGTGGAACAAAAAAGCAGTGTGGGTGCATAGAAGGGGGTCTTTGCTGTGTGATATTTCGCTGTCGCAGCAGGATGTGCGACCACCATCACATATTTGTGGGTGGACCAACTGCTCAAGTGGAGGACTCAGACTCCATCAAGACTGCCAGAGGCACGCAACCAAACGATCTCAGCCTCTGTGCTGGCTGTTTGAATGTGTAACAGAGGAAGACATATAAATCATTTTGTGAATCACCACAGATGCTGAATAGGTGAGCGCTGGAGAAACATTTATGTTGGCTAAAAGAACTCCTTTCCAGTAGAGGTTTTCAGAGCCTCATGGAAACACTGATAGAAAAAAAGAGCAGCACCGATCACTCCAGGAACTCTGTATGCCCTTTCATTATGCTCTGTTTTAGCAATACCTTCCTAAATCAGGCTAATTTGGGAATGTCAAACTGAAACTCATGTGGAGCACAAAGAACAGTTTTTGTGGGTCTGAGGTGGCGCTGTTGAGCATAAAGGTTACTATGGTTTTACAGAAAACCAATCAAAAGGTTTGTTTACAGTTGTTTCCAGGTAGAAAACCCTGCATTGTGCATCAGCTTACATACTATTTAATTATCTTTTCTCATGGTGTTATTCCAAAGTCTATACATCCCATTAATCTAAAATGCATGTTTGATGCTTTCATATTTCATTTGTACCCACTTTCACTGAAGTAAAGTTGGAGATCTAACTGTCTGTTGGACCACAGACTAAAGGAAATGACAGCATGAGTTTAACTAAAACTAGCAATTAATCAAAGATGTCGCCGTTGAATAGATATCAAAGATACCAGCAAAGCAATGCAGTACATGAAGTAAGCATAGCAGAAACGTCAGATAGGTCGGACCACCGTGTTTGACACATCTCTAAAGGTTACAGTTATAGCTAAAAGCGACAGTGGAAATAAACAAGCTTGCTGATTGCACATAAAGTATCTCCACAATGCAAATCAACCACCAGTTGTCTATCCGGAAGTGGTGTGGTGTGGTTGTCGCTACTTAGTTGACTACATGGAAAATCACTGCTGAAATGTTTGTATGATGTAACCACTGTAACCACCAGTGGTGGAAAGTCATTATATTTATTCAAGTACTTGAATTTTGAGGTACTTTACTTGTGTATTTCCATCTCATGGTAGTTTTCACTTCTTCTCCACAACATTTATTCGGCAGCTGTAGACAGTAGTTAGTAACTACCTTTCAGGTCAGGACTACACAACCAAAACATCTAAATAATTATGTTACATAAGCTGATGCATTATTGAAGATTGTTCCCAAAGTATATGAGGCAGTTATCATCAGCTCCATCTCAGCCGGCTACAACATTAAAGATTACATGATCACATGCCAATGCATCAAATTTGACTAGAGAATGCAATTTCTGAGGAAATTGCAGTGGGACCAACTTTAAATGAAAGAGCAGCTGAAGGACTATGAAGAGTTGGCAATATTAGAAAAGGGATAAAAAGTTTAAAATGTAGTGTAAGCAATGAAACGTGTTGAAATTACAGCTTTAGTGTGACCACTTACAAGAGCTTAAGTGTACGGGGAAAGTGCTGAGGTGTCATTAAGGTCTCTCAGTTGGAATGAGGGTAAAACAGCTGAGATAAGCCCTACGGGAACTGCAAACTGTGTGTGTGTGTGTGTGTGTGTTGGTGGCTGTGTGCGGTAAAAAAGTATTGGACACTAAGGAATGTTTAATTTATGGATTAAGATGGCAATGTGAGTGTGTGTGTGTCATCAGTTAGTAACCCACAAACTGCAGTTAACTGCTGCGGGACTCCTGGGACAGGCTGGTCATTTACTAGAGATTCACATGAATGGGGACTTGTAAACTACAAATGCACAAAAAATGGTATGGAAGGGCATCATGGGAAATCTTGGATCCATATGTCAGCCTCTGCTGCGTTAACTATTCCTTTTTTAATCTGTGTCTCGTATGCTCATATGATATTACACATCAAATTTGACCAATTTCCACAATCACCATTTCTACGAAGTGCCATTTTAGGTCACAGCAAGTGAACGATGAACTACCTCTCCTAACTCGATGTAAACTGAGGTAAACGACAGGTTCTGCGCATCTGTCCTGTTATGTTGAAGTTGGACTCAAACTGCAGGGAAAAACAAACCAGAAAACATTCCACTGCTCGGACAGGTTATTTCCTCAGTGACATCAGAGTTTAGGTCTGTCTATTAGTTTTAGAGCTGACCTAACATCTGCGTTTTCCTACAGCTCTGCCTGGTTGCCGTTTCACCGCTCAGTCCTCTGATAAACCATGAGGGTCTTCCTCCTGCTCTGCCTGCTGGCACTAGGCAATGCCAAACCCTACCAGCCAATCAATGTCATGGACTTCATGAAAAACTTTGACATTATGATGGCTGATGCGGGTGATGATGACGACGACGACGACGACGATGATGACGATGACGACGATTATGACGATGAGAACTGTCCAGCTGGTTGCCGTTGCTCACCAGGAGTGGTGCAGTGTTCCGACCAAGGTTAGAAACACACACACACACACAGTATGAGCACATCTGGATTCACACATTACTGTAAACACAGTGTGTTTGAAGACACCCTGACACACCTTCATAGATGCTGAGGAAGGCTTGTTCTTTTATCTGATCATAAACACTAAGTGAGGTTCATCATTTAAGATTACTAAATAGGTTTGGTATTATTCTACAGTGTTTTTCTTACACTACACTTAACCTAACCACATGTTATTATGTCTATTTTTATTTCAAACACAACTACCTGACCATCTATGTTAGAGAGTGATGATATGAATGTTAGAAACCGCCAGGATTGAAAACCAGAATTGTTTGATGCATCTTATGTCAAATAAAATGTGAAGGGCTATCCCTCACTGATTGACTGACTTAACAAAACTCTCCATGTATGCCGAGAGAATACATCAGTCAAGTCAGTAACAAATTCTTTGAACCATACTTTGTTAAACTATGGTGTGCAGCCAAACATGGCTCATGGCATTATTTATGATCTGAGAGTGAGTCAGAAAGTTAGCTATGACTTCTTCACCTCTGCATATCAGTATTTGATATTAACTCATAGATGTTGCCTGAGTTCTGATTTTTATCACCTTTGGTCCATCTCTGTTCTTTAATCAAGCATTTGTGTTTCTGCCAACAGGTCAGATCTCGGTGCCCGAGAAGATTCCCGAGGACACTCTTCTCCTAGATCTCCAAAACAATGATATCACTGAGATCAAGGAGGACGACTTTAAAGGCCTGAACAGGCTTTATGTAAGAGAAAATTCTAATCTGGTTTACATTGCACATAGTAATCAACAACACAAACAGACCTCAACATCTGGTATATCAAGTGAAGAACATCATCAGTTCATCTGATGAAAACAATCTAAGTGAGTAAATATCATCCAGTCACTCGTCCAATTTAGAGCTTGTGTAATGTCGATGGTATTGTATCAGTCTGAACATGTACTGGGAGCGCCAGTCATTCTCCATCTGACCAAATCCAAAACACTAAGAACATCTTGGCCATATACCACAGAACAAGAAGTGACTAGTTGAAGAAGAGCCCTGAGAGACTGACTACATTTTGGTGTTACCAAGAAGAACAACACTAAGTCTACACAGCGAGCACACGAAAGCAGCACGTTTGCAGAGCAGCAGCAGCTTCAGTCTTCTGTCTCTTTCTACGCATTATGCATTCAGAAACAGTATTTGTATACCTAACCCATGCTTTGGCAGCACTCAGAGCCCAACACACAATCTCTGTTTATAAGGGTTGAAGCATTAAAATACACTATGGCTTTTACATGCATGGCATGTGTTGACAGCTGGATTGTTTAAAATAGAAGAGGATCCGTTTGGAAAGATGTGTGTGAGACAGACAGGTGAAAAATGTTGTAAGAGGCTTTACAGTTCCACTATAAGTCTGTACTTGGGCACAGTGGTGCTTTGAGCTAAATGCTAATGTTGGTATGCTCACAATGACATGTTTAACATTTGTTTAACATTTCCACAATCTCTGTTTAGCATACTATCATGCTAACATTAGCTAATTAGCACTAACACATGGTGTATCTTAAGATAATGGGAATATCATAAGTTTCAGGTGTATTTGGTCTTCACATGTAGATTCATATATCATTCAATTAGTAAATGCTTTTGTGAATAAGTGAGTGAGTGAATTCTGAGAATAAGTGTCTAAAAGGCACACTCGAAGAGTGCAGATCTTTTGAAATGAAACTCAACCAAGTTAGTTTCTTCACCCGAGAAGATGGAGAAAGACAGAGACATCCAGACATCTCAGAAAAAGAAATGAGCATTTTCGCATTCACCATTTGCTCTACAGCGAAATTGTTAATACGTGTGGAGGAAGATATGAGGTACAGTGATCAACCAATGAATTACTAAGGCAACAAAATGCCTGGACTGCATTCAGGACATTAAATGAGTCACATTCAGACTCAGATAAATAATGACAATACCATCTTTTAGCTATTAAAGTTACCAGATGAGAGGAAACAGCTCAGTAATGTCAGTCTAAATTCAGCCTGCAGTCTTATAAGATGGTCTGTATACGAAACTCCCAGTTGAGGAGTAGGGGCAGTGACAGAAGGTCTGTCTTTGATTGAGCTGATTTCCCCAGATGAGATGGCCTAAACATCTGGTTTATACTGTTCTATATCAAAGCAAACAAACAGCCAAAATTAGGTGCTAGTGGCTTGTCAACATGTGTTACACCTGCCTTGGGAAAGGCAGCAAAACTCAGTTTGAATCTACTAATCTTTCCCACAACAGGGCCTATTCCTGATCAACAACAAGATCTCCAAGATCCACCCCAGGGCCTTCAGAAACATGGAGCATCTCAAACTGCTGTACCTCTCCTACAACCTGCTGACTGAGATTCCTGCAAACCTGCCACCTAATGTCATCGAGCTCCGCTTCCATGAAAACAAGATCAACAAAATCCAGAAGGATGCATTTAAAGGTCTGAGGAAGCTCCATGTGCTGGGTAAGACCTGGTTCTCTTTTTTTTGTATCATGTCAGCAATGATCAGTATACTAAAAAGGTCAGAGGGAGGAGTAATGAATCAACTGCTACACTGTAGTCTCTGAATTGAAAGGTGAACTGCAAACTTATCTTGGGCTAACAAGTCCTTAAACCTGATCTGTCACCACTGTAGTGAGAGAGCTGGTGAAATGAAACAACACTGACTGTTGTTGGAGACGGGATGGAAACCTTCGTCTCCAGTGTCAGACTGATTAAAGAAAAGGTCATGGTTAAAGCAATGTTAAGCATGTGGTGACAAAGCCGCATAATCATCCACACTGACCTCTTACTTTTAAGATTTGGTTACACTGTAACAAAGACAACAGTTTTTATTCCCTCAAACATTAGAGGTCCACACCACTGTGCTTTCACATCTCTGGGGCGGTCTGCATGACAGAAATTTCCTCTGGTCACGTCTGCAAGGGCTAACATGAGGAATGTGCAGACAACCATGTCAACTGTATATGTACGGGAACATATGCACATACATGCTGTACAGAACTAAATGTGCTGCTGCCCTGCTGTCCAACATCCACATCTGATTTTGAGTATTTTTCGGGGACTTAACAGGTTTATGCTAGAGTATATTTTAACTGATCATTGGCAAAAAACGCCTTCTAAAGCGTTTCTTCACATGCAAAAGCATTGGAAGTTTTTCCTCATTAACAAAACAATGTTGAATCACATTCGAATGACTAATGGAAACAAAGACTTGTATCACAGATAGCACTGACAGAATATCAGCCTGAATATATTTTTTCAATCCAGCCAAGCTTTAATTGTTATCAATAAATCATTTAAATTATTTTGTCAGGTTTTTTCAGACTTCTCTCTGATAGATTTACAAAAATGTACTTGATGTATGTTCTCTACCATAATCAGAAGATATAATGGATCATTAATAATTAAACCAGATGTTTTGTGCTTTTCCAAACAGAACTGGGCGCCAACCCTCTGGCCAACAGTGGGATTGAGCTGGGAGCTTTTAACGGCTTGTCAAGCCTGTATGTCGGTATGGCAGAGGCCAAACTAACTGCTGTGCCGAAAGGTAGGAAATCACTCACTTCATGTTACATTGATTGAAACAAATGAATGGTAAACTTTTCTTTCTCCTCCAGTCACACAACTACAGTTTTACTATACTGGACCTCAACTGTAGAACTAAATAGGCATAAACACTGATAACGGCTTGTTTCTTTATGATGCTTTATTTTACAGCCCTCTAACCTTTCTTTACATTGGTTATGTTTGGTGTGTTTTGTTTTATCTCCCAGATCTCCCAAATGCCATCACGGAGCTGAACCTGGACTACAACAAGATCTCTAAAGTGGAAGTAGAAGACTTCATCAGATATAAAAATCTGCTCAGGTGAAAACCAGCCACATTTCATCTTGGAAATGTATGATCTCATCTAAGCCAACATTTTGGTGTTTGCTGGTAAAACTCAACTACAGAATTTTAAAAAAAGGTGTCACCTTGTATCTCTATGTTAACATTATTCAGCTAGCTTTAAACAAAAATCTCCAAATCACAAGTTCTCTTTTTTATGTCCATCATCATGCAGCCGCACTGCACGTGTGCAAGTTAGAATGGGAGGATTAAAGATAGTTGTGTTTGTTAATTTCATGTGTACATTTGTTTTCTGTCAATTCTTAATTTGTTGATGATTGTTAGTGTAAGTGGGGAGACCTGTCAAATATCCTTTGTCAATTTTTGCAGGCTAAGACTGGGTTTTAACCAGATCAAGTCTGTAGAAAACGGGAGCTTCATCAGCATCCCAAATGTCCGTGAGATCCACCTTGACAACAACCGTCTGAGAAAGATCCCACCAGGCCTCAACTCCCTGCGCTACCTTCAGGTGAGATACAGACACCGTAACAAGTCTGGCACTGTGATCTGTATCAGTAAAGTGCCCGTCACAAAACGGACTGACCAGTGGTTTAGATCGACAAGTAGCTCAGAGCAAGCTTTTTTTTTTAACACATTCCTATTTCTACAAGTCCTACAGCTGATGGGGGTAGATTTCTTCCTTTTGTGCTAAGCTAGGCTAAACATGACCTGGACCCCCAGTATCACTGTATGGAGATCAAACTAGAATTACAAATGCACTGGCAGAAGGTTATATAAGGTACGTAGCCCAGAATTCCTTTTACTCGGCCAGGTCCCTCAGCATCCTAGAGTTTCCCAAGGTTTCCACGTACTAGGACAAAGAAACCTCAACAGTGAGGCATCCAAAGGCATCCTAATCACCTGATTGAACCACCTCAAATGGCCCCTCTTAATCAGGCTGAAAGAGCAGCTGTTTTACTCCCAGCTCCGTCCAGATGAAATTTTGGCTGCTTATATCCATTAAAGTACCTCACCCTTTTGGTTGCTACCCAAAGTGTATCGTCATAGATGAGGGTTGGAAGATAAATCAGTTGCCAAGTCAAGATTTTTGTCTTAAAGTGCAGCTTCCTTTCTACCACCTAAGTCAAGTACAGCATCTGCATCACGTCTGATGCCGCTCCAATCCACCTGTCAACCTCAAGCTCAATCTTACTCTCCTAAGAAAGGTTAACTTTTTTTACTTTCCCCAAATCTCTTAATGAACCTGAAGTAGATGTTGTTACAAGGGACAAGAAAACGTCTTCTTACAATTATTGATATTCAAGGCTCAATCCCATTTCCAATTGTTATTCTCGTTTTCAAGTGCCACCTTCCCCCGAGACAGAATTACAAATTGTGGTGGCTGAAATTTTCCCTTACAAAATAGGACAACACTTCACGACCCCCATACATCATCGATGGTTGTCAATGGAATTGACGTAACCAGATGTGAATTGACATTTTTTGTCTTCAGCTGTGATTTTTCTTTTGCGTTATCACGGCAATCCAAAAAGAGCCAAGAAGCCATTTTTCCAATTATCTGATGAAGATAGAGAGGCCTGGACGCTACCAACTCATTCACAACTTCTCACAATCAATCAAGTCAACAAATACAAATGGAACACTGCTTCATTGCTTGGCCAATAGTGGTTCTTTATAGGTTACCATTTACAACCCTTGCTCCTACCCTGCCAGGACTTTGAAACAACAGAGAGTTAATAACTTTTGGTTTCAAATGTGCATCTGGGCCATGCAGCCCTGACACTTCACCCTCCTCCTCTATCCAAACAAGAATTGGAAGACCCTTCCCCTTGGCATGAACGTGCAAGGGAGGGGTAGAGCCAAGTGGTAGGGGCAAGGGTTGTATTGGGATTGGGCCTAATTCAGACAATTACAGTTGCAATAAAGGTAACAATTAAGTTGTTATAATAAAAACCATAAAACCATAAAATTACTCCCAACCTTCCGACTTGTAACTCAGACCTTTCCAGTCTTTTTTTCTTTTCTTTTTTTTTTGTCTGAAGGTTGTGATTTTGAGTTTCCATTGTAGCAGTTAAGTATCATTAGAACAGATTTCCCAGTCACGATAGGTTGACTGCCAAGGCAGAAAAATAGCTGATTAAAGTAAATCTTCTCTGTCTGTTTAGGTGATTTTCCTCCATGGCAACAAAATCAGCAATGTTGGAGTGAACGACTTCTGTCCCATCAGGGCCAGTGTCAAGAAGAACCTGTACACAGGCATCAGTCTGTTTGCCAACCCTGTTAAATATTGGGAAGTCCAGCCAGCCACTTTTCGCTGTGTGACCGGACGGAGGGGCGTCCAGCTCGGAAACTTCAGAAAATAGAAGCATTAAGTGAAACCGATGCATTCCAGACAGCTCAGAAATAGAGAACTGCCAATATCCTCGTTACAGCATGAGGAAGGAGCTGGAAATGATTCTGACAGATAAAACAAGATGAAACTGCATTCCTAAGATGTTAAGTGTTCAGGGAATGAGATAAAATGCCATTATATTGATGTATATTAGAAACTGTAGTACATGTTGTTAAATGCTGGTACAATTTACACATAAAAGTTCTCAGCCAGAAGAGAAAATAAAACAAAGCTGTCTGGTTGTATGTACGGAGTAAGAATATTAAGTCATAAGCTACAACACCAAGACAATGTTTTCAGTCAGTAAAGTTGGGGTGGATATAATAACGTTAACAGCTGTACATTATAATGAAATTCAACACAAGAGCCCTGCCTACCTTTGTGAGGTGCATTCCCAAAGGTTATCCTAACATTTTGTCTTTCTTTTGCTGTGCAAACTTTCCCAGGACTAAAGCGCCTCCTTCTGGTCAGTTTTGGAGCAATACAACCCAATGACTTGACTTGAGCAGCACTAAATGCGGATGCCTTGTTAATTCTTTCCTTCCTGATTTAAAAATAAAACCACATTGAATGAGATACAGCAGAGACATTTGTCTAAGTTTAAGTTGTCTTTGAAACACAGTGTTTTCCCCTCATTTCTTTTTATATAATATTTACTTATTTGTAAAGACATTGTCATTATCATAGAAGAGTCACTATAGGCCATATCTGTAACATAACAGGAGCTTTAAAACCTATTCCTCCCAGCGGAAGTCTGTACAGTTGATTAAAGATGGTGGCATTATTTAGTGCAATAAGTCACTGCTATCCTGTTGTCTGTCCTGATGTTTTATATTATCTCATTGCATGTCTGTATTGTCTTTATTTAGTAGCTGAAAGCTACATGTGAGACTGGATTACACATTGTCCTTGATGTAAACCTGAAACATCACATTGTTTTATGAATTATAGCAACCAAATGAACTACAATTATCTTTGCAGGTAAGCAGGTAATGTAATTCCCAACCCTGAAAAGCAACTTCCTTACATGTCCAACATGTTCTTGTTTCCTCCAGTGACATCTCCTCTGAAATGGTGCTATATTTATTTAGTATGTCTTTAAATAAAACCTGGAACACCTCCCCATTTATGTCTTCAATTTTGTTGAAAATCAAAGTGGATTTTGTATTGAAAACATTTGAGCTACTATGGTCAAGCCCTCTTGTCATCTGGGAAAATCTTGTGATTCTGGGCTGTTCGAATAAATTTGATTTAACACGGCAGACATTGCTTGAATAAAAATATCGGCAAAAATCATTTGGCAAGATCTTGATTGTAAAGATATTAGCAGGGAGAAAAAAAACCCAAAAGCTCGATTACCAGAGACTATAAATCCTCAACCTTGTAGACATAGTTTCTAAACATTGCATGAATTGTTTTTAAAAAGGCAAAATTATGTTCAAATAACTTTAAATCTCAAACCAAATAGAGAGAGAAACATACTGGGATTAATTAGAGGATTCGATAACAATTCTAAGGCTTAATGGTTAATAACAGTCATACACTAGTGGAAAAATGTCAACCAAAAGTTGATATAGCATGCCAGAAAATCCTCATATTGAAGAAGGAAAGTGACTTTTCCAGCTAAATGTTGTTACTAGGACCAATGGTGGTTTCCCTGGCAGGAGGCTGATACATGACCAGTGGAGCGATTCTTTTATCCACCAGCAGATGTCACTGCATGATAAAGAGCCACTGATACATCTCTCGGTGTCACAGGACATCCGAAGATTGAGTGAGAAGAATGAAGTGATTGGTTCAAATCTCTAGTGTTAAGAAACGCTGACTTCATGAGTGACTGTTCCAGACTCATTTGATATTGAGAGGGTGAGAGATGCAACACTTTATTAATACTGTAGGATATGGGGTGGATGGATATGACCCAAGGCTTACAATCATTATTCATTCCAAACGAGACAAAGAGAAATCCTGCACCTTGTTTGATTATACATGGTTGGTATTGACTTTTGAGGAATAGTTAAACAATCTGTGCTTCATTCGCTTTCTTGTTGAGCGTCACATATTTTCTTGACCCTACAAGAGTCCATATTCAGAGCACGTGATGCCGCATGTTGCAACGGCTTTTCCATGCGGTTGGAAGGACAAAGCGAAAAGTGTTGCCTGACTCAACGATGCATTGGGAATTGAATTTACAAAACTTAAGAAAGCACTCAGCATGCTCTACCACAAAGAAAGCACATCCACACACACAATTAGGCGTCCATGTAGACTGATTTTTAATGAACAGATGCCGCACATAAATCACCCAGACCACGTCTATTTGATCTGTTCAGACTCATCAATAAAAACCAGATCGAGCTGGACATTCTTTTGCGTGATCATAAGCATTTGCGTGCTGTTGGATTTCACAAAAACGACTTGGTTTTTCTTTGAGTGTCCTGCACATTTGGATTCATTAAGTAAGACACTACAGGGCAAGTGGTGTAGAGGGAGTTTATCGGAGCAGAGATTTGCTGAAAACAGCTGGCTGCGGTTTATAATAATTAGGCGTTTCAAAGTACCGACCGTGAAACACAATAGTTTACGTGCAAGTGATACCAAAACAATAAGCAGAGAGATGCCAAAAGAATCTGGGGAGTTGATTGATGATACTTCATTGTGGTTCTATCACCAGGGGACGTATAAGGTATCAATAATTCTAGGAAAATGATGTTCCTGTTGAAAAAGGGTATTTGTGTGACACACATTTGTGAGGAATCTTGTGTAAAACACAGGGGGTGTCGGTTATTGAGAGAAAGGTGATTTCCAGTAAATTCAGGGGCCCATTAAAATGGGAGTTAATGCTGGACACAAACAGGTCTTCATTCTCGCCTGGCTGGCAAAAACAATTCAAACAGTGAAACACACACACACACACACACACACACACAGACACACGGGAATGATGAATGTGATGAAACCGATGTGAAAACGTGATGCTGTGTGTGTTTTCTTTGCCCTCTCAGTCGCTCTGGGAGGCCCTTGTCAAACAGCAGCCAGCTCCCTACAGACTCCCAGAAACCCAACACCTGCAGGCTGCCTCTGTCAGATCCATCTTTACCTGAAACTGATACCTACGGTCCGCATTAAATGAGACCGAGCTACAGTACAGTACGACGACGTAGTGCTGCGGATGGGTTTGCTTCTCGACTGTTTTGTCTTTTTAAATGAAGACTCGTTGTGCTGTGGGTGGGGTGGTGGGAAGCTGCCTCTCTTTCTCCAGGAAACATATGGAATAGATCTGCCGGCTGGCCAGGCCTCGTTCTGCCACGTCTCACAGCCACACACACTCACACAGAAAATGGTCCTAACTTCGGGGCTTTTACCTCTCTTCACCCTCTCCTTTTTCTTCTCTTACCCTCTTCTATCATCTACTTAACCCTTGTCACTTCCCTCCTGTCTTCAACCTTGTCCTCCATCCAAGATTTCTCTCTCCCAGCTTTCTGTCCTGATGAGTCTTCAGCTAGTTAAGGTCATCAACAAAAAGCCAATCAACGATATGAGGAAACGCTACATGTTAACATAACATTAACAAATCAGCTGCCGCCTTTAAGCGGTCATAACAGCTTAAAGCTTAAATATATTACATTCACTCCTATTAGATATTGCTGTAGAGCAAGAGCATCTCAGACCAAAACAAATGTGTGCGTCGTTCACTCAAAAAACAAAAACATCTGAATACGCTCCGCTTACCAAACTCAGATCAACTGTCAAACTATGGCAGTGACGATCAAATGTGAACACCAAGTGGTTGTTTAGACGGT
The DNA here is from genome assembly GCA_900302685.1 of Spondyliosoma cantharus. Classification (NCBI taxonomy): domain Eukaryota; kingdom Metazoa; phylum Chordata; class Actinopteri; order Spariformes; family Sparidae; genus Spondyliosoma; species Spondyliosoma cantharus. The sequence goes on from OMLP01016659.1 coordinate 66,680, forward strand.
TTACCTTTGAACATTATTTTGTCAATGTACAGCAGGATTTTATGTACATGTTGCACGTGCACATGTGCATTGCATGTCTGTGTTTGTGCATGTGTCAGACCTGTACTGCTCCCAAGTTCCTTGCAAGCCAATGAGAGAAATAGTTAGACATTACAACCTTCAAACATAGCTGTCTTTATTTTTAGTTAGGCTGTCGATTATTTTCCCATCATGAAATTTGCTGCGGTGCCCGGTCCAACTGTCCCCAGGCCAGAAAAGCCCACCGACATTGAAGTTATTGTTATTTCTTTTGCATGTGCTGTCATTTAAAGCAACTTTGTGTAACTGAAATAACTAAAATAAAAGCTTCAAATTTCATTTTGATGGTACAGTGTCCTGTAAAATGGTCCCCTATCAACACTATGTAACATCGGTGAGAGGTTAGGATCACAGCATAACATTCATGTTTACTTTAAGATACAAGTTTTCAACACCTAAGACATTGTCACAGGCCTGGGATTTGTATTTACGACAGTGGTGTTGCACTCAGAAACTGCGGGATGCGTCAAATCACACAAAAGTCCAAGTTTTACAAAATGTTGCTTTAAATGACTAAACCATCCCACAATCATTTAGAAACTGTGTTAAGTAATTAAGTTAAAATGTATTATTGGTGCACCTAAAGTATGTGCTGATGAACCTAAATAAAAAAGTTAGGCAACCAGTGTCAAAAGTTAGTCTGGAGCCCTGATGAATCAACCAAAAGACACTGCTTTGCCTTTTCCTCACTTGTTTTATGAAAATACGTGCTGTATTTTAGCTGTAATATGAGAAAGTTTCTTACTAGGCCATAGGGCTGGTGTGACGCGTCGACATAATCGATTAAGTAAACAGTCGATTTACTTAACGTGCGTCGATTGGTCGGACGTACTATCACCATGCTCGAGCACTTGAAGCGGATGCATTCTAGGGCTGCAAACTGTGAAGCTAGTGTGTTTATCACCAGCATGTTTAGAGCGGAATTTAGTTCAAATTTTGCAATGAACGCCTGGATTTGTATCATTAATGGTTGAAATGGTTGAAAATCTAGAAGGAAAAAACAGTAATATCAGTAACAGTATATTAAATCATAATTGGGATATTTCCATGGAAAATCACCTACATCTTTCCTCAGCCATGCATATTCCTTTACCTAATCATGTGTTGTGATGATGTTATATGCAATATATATTTCCTAGCCTCTTCCTCATATGGCATCAATAAGTTATTTCAGGTGAAAAGCTGCTGGATACTTCTCTGTCTCTTTTTTTTCTTGTAAATCTGTGATATGTGTAAAATTTATTGTGCCTTCTCAGCAATGCATCTATTTTAAAAGCTGTTTAACTGTCTGGGAAGATAAATCAGCTCTCCCTTTTCTGCAGTTTAAATATTTCAAATCCAAAAACAACACATTTAGATCACTTTCCTAAGCTTCTGTCCTGTCCTCCTCGGCGGCCCCCCTTACCTATCAAAACCACCTCAGATGATGAACTGTAGATGAGTTGTAAGCGCCAGCTGCTCCACGGGTGGACTGCACCAATATAATTTATATAGTTCCATTGCATCAAAGATTTTTAAGTCGTTTAAAATCAACGTTGTTGTATTCAAACATTTGTTTTAAATCTAAGTTTAGTGCTCTTTAAATCAAGATTAGTGTCAGACATGCTGTTTGCAAAGTTCATAATCCAATCCGACTTGTCATAATGAATCGTCTTTACGCTGACAGTCGAAGGGGTTTCATTTTCAAACTTGGCAGCACTGGATCAAAATGGGACTAAATCTTGCTCAACTCGAGTTTGATGATGATTGGGTCTTTGATGCCCAGAGTGTCAGAAATACTTTCCATCAAAGAAACGCTAGGAGAAACATTGGTATTATACGGTTGGCCATTTCTAACATTATCTTTGACATGTTTCTCTTAAGATGAAGTGAGTGACCTTGGTTATACTGTGAGCTTGGATGAAGCTGGTTAGAGGCCAACAAAACAGGCACAGACGGAGCTCAGGTTTCCAGAGTATGAACTGAGGACAAAGTGGCCAATGGTAGAGTCATTAAGCAGCAGAGGGCCACTGCTTTCAGCCGCTGCTCTGATTGGAGACCCAAAGACCTCATCAATCACTTCACAACTCATTGATGAATTCAAGGCTACTGACAAATCTGATCTTCTGATTCCCATTAACTTTCCAGCAAGAAGAATCTCAGTGCTGTCAAATCTGATGTTCCGTCTTTTTAAAAGACTGACCACCACAAATCTGCACAACAAGTTCAAAGGTCACCTAACTCTGCTTCTTCCTGCCATCTCAAGCTTGATCTTATGCTTCAGAATAATGTACCACTGAACCATTTTAAAGTTAAGGTGAAATCCAGTCCAAGCAAATGTTTTATCTGATTACTTTTGTGTATTTCTCTGTTATTTACTGTTGTTACTCTGTGGTGTTGCCATTCTTTGCCAGGTCTCCCTTGTATCTGGGTGGGGAAAGAAAAAAAGTGGAAGTGAACGGCGTTGTTACCCCTCCCTCATTACCACCACTGAGGTGCCCTTGAGCAAGGCCACCCCAATTGCTCCAGTGGACCTGCTTAGTGGTCAGTTGTAGTCAGTACTGAGCAGCTTCCAGGTGTGAATGTGTAACTGTGGGAATGTGATCAGGGGTGTTCCTGGAAAAGAAAGAATTGCTCTCAGTTAAATAAATAAATACTATTAAAAAAGCTACAGATTCTCCAAGGACCTCTCTGCACAGGAAAACTGTGTGTGCACAACTATGATTAAAAACAAATCAAAACGTAAGCAGAAATTTGTCTGTCAACTGGAATGAACAATTAACCTTTCACCTTTGTTTTCTCTTCCAAATACGCTTATCTAATCCATCAGACTGTCCGAATGCCAATGTCTCCTGACCCGTCAGACCTTTTGTGGAAAACAGGACTCTCTGTTATAAAACAGAATTGCCCGGCACCAGTATTGACTTGGATTAATTAGAAGAAATAATAATAAAATCAGAAATCATTTCAATGCTTATCCATACCCATCATTCATGTATTCAAAAAGTTCCTGCTGTAAGCCTTCTGCACTAAACCAGCTACATATGAAAACACTTCTCCTCTTTGGTCCTCTGTCCACACTAAGCCTTTTCTGAAAAGGCCTCAGTGGTTTAAAAATCGTGTTTTGCTGACTCTAAAAAACTGTAGATAAGATAGTCAGGATTCGGTTTACTTTTATAAAATTACACGAGGAGCTGATTTATGGTCATGAAAGTGAGTCCCTTGTTGTTTTTTATCCTTGCACATTTCCTGCTAAGTTAACAGCTTCAGATCCAAGCAACAATATATAATCATCACAGATCGTCATTAATTTATTGCTGAGGCTCGTCCAATCAGAGCCCTTCTCAACCAGCACATCATCGTTTTTTTTTTTTTTAGTGCAGGACAAATCCTGCACGGTTACTGCCAACAGACCCAAACAACTAATGAGGCACACAGTTTTCCCAGACTGTAGCGGACGCTTTCAGAGAGGAACCAAACACTTGAAGATGCCAAAATCACCACAAAAAAAACTCTTGAAAGTTGGAGAAAATTGGACATTTAGTCTGTCAGTGCTCACTCAACACACGTTCACTGTCCAAAAGCACACACACACAAAACTAAAGAAATACACCATCAACTCATCCAGAGCAGAGCCAAGGCTAAACGAGGCCAATGAAATTAAAATGTTTAGAGGCGAAGACTGAATGGCCTGTTTGTTCATGGGAGAGAATCCCGGCAAGTGATGCTTTCTGCAGGGAAAAGACTGACATGAAAAATGAGCAACAGGGACACCGAGCCAATTTCTGTCTGGTTCTGGAGTGGAAAAACCTGGCCTGTGATGAATGTGTGTGAGAAAGGGAGAGAGTAGATGTAACTGGGAGCATCAGAATGGTCAAGTGAAAGTAGAAACGCAAAGACCATATCTTTTAACGACCAAAAAAACCTGTTGCTCCACAAGCTGATTCCAAACTCGAGTTTAGAATGATGGTGCGTAATTCAAGCAGAAGTGGAAGGAAAGAAAAATGCACGCGAGACAGAATTAAAATAAAACAATTTTGAAAAACCCATTTGTCTGTCTAAAATAACGGCATTATTGCATGAAGTATTTAGCTATGGAAAAATACTTGCGTTTGTATTTTCACCTCATTGATATTGTAAATATAAAGATTCTGAGTTCGAATTTTTTCTCCAAAACTACATAGTGCCCCTTTAGGTAAATTAAGCATAAAATATAACTTGTATTTTCGTCTTTATTAAGGAGCATGCACGAATCAAGGCATGTAGTCTGTCACAGAATACGTGCTTCTGCTATTAGTATTGAAAAAGCGTCAATCATCCCCGATCATCATGTTAGCTCATGTTACCGGAGCTCTGCCGCAATTAACCTTTTTCACAGTTAAGAATTAAGAGAGTTAAGTAAGCAAGAGTTTTCTTTGCTGTTACAGTTGAATGAAACTAAATAAATAAGTTGGCCTACACTGATTTTAAATCATCTACCAAGGTTCATGTCTGTGAAATCAATAAACTAAAATAAAAATCGAGCAAGAACTGTGATATATAAGCAATCTTTTTCTGATCCCTAGAGCCAAATAAAGGACGATTTGAGGTTTCTGGTGTTTAATTTAAGGACACAACTACAGTAAAAATTGTTTTAATGGTATGCTGTAGCATTATTAATGGCACAGAGACAGACGGGAGACCAGACATGAGAGCGATGGACAGAGTATAGAGGTGGACAGTCATAGCCAGAATCACAGACACACTGTTATTTTAGCCAGTAGTGATCTTAAAGTAAGAGCTTTTGAAGAGCATTCCAATAAAAAGAGACTTTATCCAGATGGAGTCTACTGCTGAGGACGCAGCCGTGTTCTCCTCATCACAATTAGCACCAGAGGGAAACATTCAAGACCACAATGTCCCATTAAACAGACATAATTACATTAACATGGGAACTTCCCAGAATTCCCCTGCCTTCACAAACACATGAAAAACGCATTGACTTTGACCACAAACAATAATATGGATTAACTGTAACTGTAGTAGGGAGAAGACAGAGTAGGCTACTGTACCACTGGACTGTCGATGATTCATTGACTGAAAAAAAAAAAGAAAACCACATACCATTTTTACAGGCCAATACTGTACTGCACATCAGTCTGCCTCGGACCTTAAACGGGAGGCAAAAACAACTAGGTACTGTGCTGAGGCAAACATTCTTGTTTTGAAGAGAAAACCTATTGAGCCTTGTATTTAGTTTTCAATGTAGTTGCAGATGAGCCATGTGCATAAACCTGTTGTGCGCGATTTTGACATATAAATGAACCTCAGTTACATTCAACCCCTTTCTAAACCAGTTCTCACAATGCTGTTAAAGTCCATCACTACCAGGCAAACCTCGATGTGTTTTTGCATATTCCACATACTGTTTGCATGAAGACAATATTAACTGCACTGAACATTTTTATGTTAAATAGTGATGTCAATTCTAAGTCGCAAAGGAAATGTGTTTTTAAATAAAAATATAAAACATTCTTGCAGGGTGTCAATAGAATACTGATACTGAGTAACCCTGTAACAACAGAACCAGCACTAAGAACCAGTATGATCCAGTTTTATCAGTCTTATCCAACCGACTGTCTGGGTAAAATCAAACAGCAGAAATGTCTGGATAGAAAAAAATCTGCAGTCTTTCGAGAACAGGGAACAACTATCCAATACCACCAAACACTGGAACATACCCAACAAATAACACTCTCCATATGCCCCATTTTGCTTTGGTCTTCACACTTGTAGTAGATCACAGGCCTTCAATTAGTCCCATCATACTGCACCTGTCACTGACCGCTGCCAGACAGCCAATAGTGTGGCTCATTAGTTTTAACGAGGAGCGCTGACAATGTTAACAAGCAGGTCATTTTGGGTAACCAAAGACACAAGTTGACATAATTTACTCAACTGTGGTATAACATTAGGACAAATGGCACAGGCTACATATTTGCTATCTATGTTGGGAAGTGTGATGGAAGTCACTGTGGTGGAAAGATTTAATCTAATCATGAATCGATAATCGTGCAGATTATATTGTTTAAAAAAGAACAGACCCCTGCTGTTTAATGTCACATGCAATCATTTCGCATGGATGAGTACAAGATGTTGCAATCAAAATCATTCATCTTTACTTAGATCTTATCAACTTTAACTTTTTAACTCCGAATTGTTCCATCACAACGGTTTTCATTTTCAGCAGCCTCAGGTCCAACAATGATGAATGGTACCTAGAAACACATGTTGACTCAGAGGCTCCCTCTGTTTTTATCTCTCTTAGCAGGATCCAAATCACACAAAGTGCCTTGTAGCTGTAAGCAAGTCTTTATGGTCTAAATGATGAAGATGGTAAAGGCTCAGCTGGGACAGACAACCTGAAGACAAATAAATCACTATGTGGAGGCTTTAAATTTACAAGAATAAGAAAGATTTTGATTGTGTCTGATACCCAGCATTTCAACAGTTTCAAATTCAGCATGAATCACTTCAGAGCCAACGTTTACCGTCTCTCACTCTCTGTCTGGAATGCTTGGATAACCAATCCAGTAGTCATTAGAGAACAGTGAGCAACCAATCCAATACCACTGCACACTGGAACCCAGTCCAACCAGTAATGCACTCCATATGTCTCATACTGGTTCAGTCCAAACCATCATGTCTTAGTTGACAGTCTAATCAGAGTCAGTTTCTTGTCCACTACCAACAGAGACTGTCATCAAGACACAACTCAGCACAAAGACCGTGAAAAAAGAGTTGATCAGAAGGAGCGAAAGCACTTGTTTAATCTGCCAAAATCTCGTTGAGGCTGTAGAAATAAGTTGTTTTTCACTTTTTTAACTTCTGCATGATTTTGCTATAAAACCAATCGGTGCCAGTTAAAAGTCAAAATTCTTGCATATCAGTTTTCTCAATTAGATTGGGTGTAGTTATATCTGACTCTATCACATATTAACGGATGAGCAGGGTGACTTCGATTAAATGTTTTATAAAAGCAGTATCAAAGATACTCTGAGACTGATTTTCTTACTATTGGACAATTGATACCTTTGACAGAACACAACACAGCTAAATTAGACATAGCTCTGTCCAAGTCAACAGTTAACATTTAGCTGTCTTCAGTGCAAAGGACTGTTCAGTTGTTTGAGAGTAGGTGGACGTGGGGAATTACTGTTGTTGGTTCAGAGGAAAATAAACCTTAAAAATGGTTAAAAACATTTACAAGAAAATGTGTGAGAGCCCATTTACCCATCTAAACTCTACATTAACACCCCAGGGGATCTGCTTTAAACACTTTTGGGGATTGTGAAAGATCGTGACGCATTCAAATGCCTTCGTCCAACAATCCTCTCATTAAGTTCAAAAGATACCAGACACCAACAAGTTTTCTGGGCACGTAGGTACCTTGGCATCCTTTACATCACTAAGTAGGGGTGGCCGATGTGGCCCTAAGCTAATATCACAGCATGTCAGGGCATTTCTGTGATGACATTCTTAATAAATATTTTGGGTTTAGAACTCACAATAGCTGTTAGGATTTTTGACTCTTTGATCAACCAAAAAGTCGTTCGCTTTTTATAACAGACTCCTTCACCATGGAGCTGGTGGACATTTTACTCAACAAGTCTGAATGCTACCATTATCACAATACGATTTTTTCCCACCATTTAAAAATGTACACAGATATAATCATGAACAACACGATATGGCACAACCCTGTCACAAGTGATGTGTATTTCTACATTCATATCTAAAGATTCAAGGTCCAGGAGGTCAAACCTAAACTACGACAACAGTAACAACATGCACCTGGCCACCTATCCCACTCACCCCTGGTGGAAACTACTAGAAGACCCTCCTCCCTGGGTGCTCTGGTGTTTTGTTGGAGCAGAGAGACCTCATGCTGAGATAAGAGCTTCCAGGCTTTGAGAACCATATAGGGCTCTTTACAGTAAACAGTAAGAGGAAGAAAACAGACAGCAGACCCTGAGATGTCCGTATCATTACATGAACCAAAGATCCAGATCTAGTATAATTCACCACAGCTGAATGCAGTGTCTGGATAAAGTCTATGCGAATAAACCAGAACTCTATCCTCAATTCGATTTCTGCCCTGAGGCTGCTATGCCCCGCTTGGGCCTGAACAAAATCATACAATAAAATCAAGAAGGCATTCCTGACTTGAGCTGACAATAGAAAATAAACAAAACAGAAAAAAGTAAACATTAAACTTAACACTCAAAATTCAAACAAGCTCAATATTCTGGCATGGGATTCCCTTCATATCAATCTTATTGGGAGGTAATTGAAAACATACTCCAGTCCAGGTCTGACATCAATTTCTGAACCTACACTAGTTTCAACTTAACAGCAATTTATCAGATGTCTTATAGAGATCTCGTGTTGCATGACAGAGCCGTAACAACAGCGAACTTTAAATCCTCGCCTTCCTCTCAGAGCATCCCTAACATCTGCTCTGCATCTGGCTCTGACAACAGGAACCATACGTAGACAGTGGGCATACTGCAGTTCTCAGCAGCAGCTCAACAATACTTATGGGTGATACTTCGGGAGTGTGGTAGAACTTGCGTATGTAACAAAGTATCATTATAACTGACAAAGCGGCAGTGCTTTCAAGGCTTTAATAGCTTTAGCCAAGTGGGCTATGCTATAATAACTTTATTAGAAGTATCCACTCGATAAAGCCGCTAACCTAGATTTCATGTATGAATGACGCACCGTACCAATTGCTCTAAGAAAGAGGATAAGCAACCTGTTGTCATGGAAAAGAGCTGGTTCCAGTTACGTGGCGGGATGAGCCGAAAGCTATCATGGGGCTAGG
>OMLP01016659.1:75667-114498 GCA_900302685.1 Spondyliosoma cantharus
GGTTATTTAGATGAATTTGGACAGGAATTAATCTTACACCTATTAAACTAGTGATAGATGTTACCAAAGGAGCTCAAAGTGCTCATTTGAGTATAAGCCCCTATCTGAAATAAGCAGCAAATGTCAGACTGGCAACACCTGATGAGTCAGACTTTCCTTCATTAAAATGAGCACTGTTCCATTTCCTGTAAGTTGGAGGATTTTGACAAAAGAATTTGAATATTCTCACTGCTACGGAAAACTACAACAACATCCTCCGAGCTAGCGACCTACGAAACGAAAAGAACCTAAATGAGCTAACAGTCGTTATTTTTACTTTGGCAAAGATTTAGCCATTCTAATGCCAGGGCTCATCACCCCATGCGCAAATGGGTTTTTTACAGGTGCAAAATCTTGAGGATGCAGGGACGTTCCCTGCATCCTCGTTTTATTTTTGCTTCCCCAGACGATTGTGATTGGTTTAAAAGAAATACAAACAGTCCTGAGTGTTTTTTATAGCAGAATTATAATGGGTGCTGCCAGACCTTTCTTAAGCGCTGACACAGCGCTGTGGAGATAGGACCGGCTATGCCAGACTAAATGAGAAATGATGCCAGAGATAGAAAGCTGAGACTATTCCTTTCCCCTTTGCAAAACACTGCCTGATAGATATTTGATGGTATAAAGATATACTGTTGAAGAGGCGGTTCAAAAAGGCAGAAAACAATACAGCCTTTGTCTTAAACCCCTGAGCTCTGGAAAAAATGTTGTAGAAATTAAAAACTAACCTGTTGTTTCTAAAACCAAGGTGGTGGTCTCCCTGTGGAGCCTGCACTCATTCTGTTTTAACCATCAGGTCGTTCTCAGATCCTCTGGGACTGAATTCCAAGGCTGAATGCCAGTATTTGAACCAAAGCTCTGCATGAGGAAAACCACTCACTTCTACAGTAAATAGTCAGAGGGAATACTTCTCCTGGACAGAGGCCTACTTTGAAACGATTACAGAGAAATAAGAACAGACTTACAGTAACACAGACCAAAGAACCAATTTCAATTAACATCGTAGGACAGGCAACTTCACTTGTGGATCATTTGAGGGATGACTGTTACACAGGAGTAATGTCAATGTAATGAGTATGAAATGCAAAGATGAAAGGTAAAAGTCAAACTGCAAACATGTCCAGGACAGGTTGCATATCTGAACATCCAGCCAAGACCACTTCTGATAAATCACGTACAAGTTCGACATTTGGAAATGTCTCAAAGTTTAAAGGGCCATTTTTTTTGAGAAGCAATGATGACTGTTCAAGCAATGATCCCTCACTCTGTTATTTTCCAGACTTTGAAATGCCCTATCTGTCTGGTAGTTTGGTCCCCAGTGCACACAGTGAACAGGTATGAGGTTCAGCCAAATGAGGAAATGAAATGCCGGTTGTTGGTAAAATTATATAAACAGGGTCCTCGATGTTGTGCCAAGAATAGACATCCCAGAACCATCTGTTTCTGGTAACAAGTACTTCCATGGCCAGTGTGGGAATTTTGGAGTGACTTTTCATGTCTTTAACAAAAGAAGCTTTTCATGTTCTATACTTCTAAGGAATTACAGTGACAATGTTAATAATTCTAGTTTGAAAAGACACAGCTGATCGAACAGTAGGGTTGTCCTGATCAAATTAATTTTTTCCTGATCCGTTTCAAAGTCTTCTGTATCTGTCAAAGCAATCCAAGATTTGCTTTTTTTGTTTTTCCTTTACTGTTTCTGTTATAAATGGCTACATACAGTAACATTAACAATGACATTAACAGCTAGTCTGACTTTTGGCGCTGGGCAGGGTTAGGACACTGGGTTTTATCAGCGCTTGAGTGTTGCTGTCCACAACTGTTCTTATCAAACACACTTTCATTAGAGCGCTGGTAGTGTTGTGTCAAAATTTTGCAGCAACTCTAAGAGGCAATAAGCTCCATAAAAGCTGCACAGTTAGGCGATTATATTCTGCAGGTCAGTTTGATTTGTCTCTGTTTAATGTCACATGTAGGCTAATAGGGAATTGAAACCATTTAATTTGAAAAACATGTAACACTGATTACATAACGAGACTCTGAGCTAAAATAAAACACCTCGCTGTCAGTCCTGCAGACTACTGGCAGCAGTCTGGAGGTAGAGGGTGGCTATGTCAGAACACCAAGACACACAGCTCTCAGTGGTGGGTTAATACGTCATGTCAGTTGTCAGCCAGACCCATGCAGACCAAGACTGTTTAATGCCTGGCCAGGTGGTCCACTGTGTCGAAAGCTACTCTGCAGTCAAATAGGCGTCTGTGTGTGTAGAGTAAATTCACTGACGTATGTTGTTTTGTGCGGGCCAACTTCAGTCTGCCATTAAGCATTGCTCGCTTACACCTGTCAGCCTGAAACCCCAACTCACAGTCACGTTGACCACAGCTGTCAGAAGGAATAGGCCAGAAAAAAAGTTTATCGTTATTATGGGTGTGTTTACATGGGAGAAAAGTGGTGGGTTTGGAGCACGAAACCTCAAGAATTACAACAACCCGAGTAAACTGGTTTTACCAAAAATAGCATTTACTTAAACCCACTCCAAGTATGAAATAATAAGTACATTTATGGTATCATTACAGTAAGGTGTTTTTGTTGTCTGGACCAAGAGTCTAAGTATAGAGGGTGTTATATGACGTACAGGTGTACAGTGGTAAAGACGTCTGAAATTAACTTTTGATTTTAAGCTGTATGAAATCTGACTTGAGACTTGACTTGAGTGGAACAAAAAGACCAAAAGGATATCAGAAACACTCATGTTGTTATAGTACAACTTGCACAATGCTATAAATGTCTGTTTTAGCCATGCTAAATAACATGCCCAGGTACTGTCCTGTTCTCTGCTTATGATCTCCGGTCGTGCGGAGTAGGTCAACATGCTGGTCCTATAGTGATCGTCGGGATCCATCCAGTGTTTGAAACTGTTACTCAGTGCCAAACTGAATACACATGACCCGGGACGTTGAAGGAAATGTAGTTTCAATCATTCGTGCTGCAAGTCTGATCACCAGCTTATGTGAATGGCCACAGCAACTTGATGTCGGGCTGCGTTTGTCCAAAAGTTGAGCCGGTTTCAACTTTTTTGCTGCAGCCGGCGGCACCCCTGCAGCCAGCACCAACCCAGCCAAAATGGACTATCCTCATTAAAAATAATGGGAAGACTGCACCGCATGATTTGATTTGAATGTAGCCTTAAGCCTCAATCAACCCACTGTGTGAAAAAACAACTTGCACCACGCACAGCATAAAATCAGGAATTTGATGTTGTTTTAGACAGGTTGCACTAAGAAGCTGCACTTCAGAAGGACACACATTCCTTCAACCAGCTTAATTTGATCCTTTGATCAACTGTTGCTGGTGGTTACCTGAAAAAAATAAACAAAACAAAAACACGCAGCATTAACCAACAATGGCAGTGAAAGAGAAGACTGCACGCTAGTTAACAAAAATGTAAGCAATACAGAATTTAACATATTGAAGAAAAAAAATTTCTGTTTTGCAAGTGTTTTATGAGGAGGGAAATGCATTCCACATGTTTGTTAGACCTCAAGGATACACATAAGGTGTTCTGGTGAGAAACACTTAATCTAAACATAACTCAATTGTTTACAAGAAAATTCCGCTGGGAACCTTTAAGGGGAGCACAAACATTTTGGTGCGTGGCCATTTGCATTTGGGAATCTAAACTAACTGGACCAAGTTAGAGCAAGTAAAGTCCAGACTGGACCAGTTGGTGTTGACTATAAGGAGTTAAAGATCATATAGTGTATCTCATAAAGTTCTTCTTGTAGAGTTTACAGTCCTTCTTGTTATTCAATAACAAGCAACCTCATCCAAATGTAGTGCTTCTTCTTCTAAGTGTTTTGCAACATGTGTCCATGTGTACAATAACACAGGGACTATATCAAGTTCCAAGCTTTACAAACAAAAAAAAAAAGGCTCAGCCACACTCACAAACACACTGAGCGAGTAAACATGACAGGAATACAGTATTTTTAGTGTGATGATGAGGGTGGCTTTCCCCACTGACTTGTTTTATTGTGCAGTGGAATACCAGTGAAACCACCCTGACAGCTCAAACTCTAGTACAGAAAATTAGTGACAGTAAAAACATTCTCCAGTTGCTGGACCTCTTCCCAGAGTCGTAAAAGTTTAAAGGTGTTCATAATTGCTAACACACCTGTAACAGTCTGGGCTCATGTTCCTTGGATGTTTATATCTGGGCCCCCTTCTTTTTCCTCTCCTCTTGAATACTGAAATAGTCACATGTTTCCTATTTGAGTGTTTTGCTGTTAAACTTCAGTCTTTGCTGTCTCGCTCTGCTTGTTTATAGAGGAGTAATGTCTCTTGTCGTATCTTTCATTTCACCATGTCTCCGGACAACACAAAAAAAAAACCCAAGCAAATTCTTAAGAACTGCTCTGGGGAAGCCCAACATCTCTCTGGTTTGACATCCAAGGCTGAAATCAACCCAAGAACAGCTGGACCTCAGCAGCTGCTGAATAGACTAAGTGAACAGAGTCCCTTCTTTTTGTTACTGAGAATCTCTTGGCCTTTCTGCTTTGGAAACTTCTCCCATCCTTTTTTTTTTTTTTTTGCGATTTTCCAGTAATTCTGTTTCTGATTCATTTCTGGCATTTTATTGTGTTTATCATATTAACAGTTATTTATTGATGTGCTATTGCTTCTACAGCACTTCATTCTTCTTTGGAAGAGTAGGGTTATAGAGGCCTGATACATATTAAACCATAGAGATGCATTGATTACAGAGATGAAAACCTGAGATAAGATTTGTCCAGAATGTTGTCACAATATGTTCCAAGGACTTTTGTTTTGGTTGTTTGTTTTTTCTGAGTTCACTCAGACCGCTGAGAACCTGTTCACCTTTTTCTATCGTCTTAAGGTGCAGTTTTAGTCTGTTCTTCAACCTATTTCCCGTTTCACCTGAAGTTTTATTGACTGCCTAACTAGTACTTTCAAGATTTATGTAATTCGTATGCCTTGGAGATACCTGAACCTCTTCGCTTAGCGCAGCAACTCAGTCTCAGTCTCTCACTGTTTTAAAGCTGAGCGGAATGACCTCAAACTTGGTGAGAATCATCGCAACCATTTCACACTTTGTTGCAAGCTGCAGCTGTATGCACCAAGGCTTTGGGGGATCTTATGAGACTAAGGTTGCTGTGGGGTCGAAATCTTTCCAACGACTAACAAAGCTTGTGACAACAACGATAATACCCGGTACGCCACACTTCTTAAATGTGTTGAGTAAGTTAAGAGCTTAACGATTCATCATCAACATTCATCAAAAATGCTTTAACAGAACAAAACAACTGTTATTTTTGGCATTTTTGGCAGCGCATCAATTGGAAATATGTCTGGGTGTAATTTCATACAGTCTGTGGAGGTAATGGAACAAGAAGGAGCTGTCAGACGAAGAGCTGCTGGTGACAAGCTGCACACCTCCAACTTTGGAGGAGGTGACTGTTGACAGTGGTAACCTCTGCACGTCACTACTTCACTCTTTCACAGCCAGTCACCCATTCTACTAATAAAAATCAATGTAAAGAATGGATAGAATGGTTGGTGTTTTGTTGTACCTGTGAAGTTGCATAAGACAATCAAGCTACATTTTCTGTATCAGAAAGCCGAACAGAAAAGTTAGAAATGTTCAAAGAAGAAAAGCATCTGAACTTTTTTAACAAAATTCTCATTCAAGACACCTCAGCATCAGGAAGGAAGCAATAAGGAAACCAAATGCTACCGCTGGATGGACTGCATGGCTTTAGTCTCACGAATAGTCTTCGTTTGGAATAAATAGAGCCTCTTCAATCAGAAACACAGATCTAGGGCTGTGCTTCTGACATAACACGTTTATTCAAACAGGACATTCGTTGAATAACTAAGATTCGTCTACAATGAAACGTATGCTTTAGTCCTAATCCTAACAGCTGTCAATGAAAACTCTAACGTAAACTCATGAGACATCAGCAAAGTGGATGAATTTGAGAAGACCACTGCACATGGCATGTTTTTCGACCATCCAACCAGAACGCCCCAGGGAGGAGAGGTTTGAGATCCAGGATGGCAGCAAGCTAATCCAGCTTGGACTTAAGGCTGCTCCTGGCTAATGTCCGGTCACAGGAAAATGGACACGTGGAAAAATCATAGACTGCCTGACTGCCTTCATCTTTAAAGAGACTCCTGACTCCACCAGAACATCCCGGATCAAGCTGTTGCGCTGGACGGGAGGACCGTGTTCTGAACCGACAGGGCGAAGGACTACGACAGGACGAGGAGAGGCGGACTCTGTTTACGTCATTGATGTTTACTGCTCACAGTCAGTCAAAGTTGATGGGCAGTGTTTACCTGTGAAGATTCCCACTATATTATCATCACCATCTTTGTTGATGCTGTTCACCCCGAAGCAAGTACTCTACTTTCACACTGTGACGTACATTTGCTTCCGGTGCCAATTGTACCGCACACGACTATAGTTATCTCAGTGCTTTTAATCCATAACCAAGTTAAAAAAATGTCAGTTGGTGACTAGTAAAAACCATCATAAAAATATGATAGAAAGGTGTTTTTCCAGAATGAGCCTTCACAACAGCTCCATTGCTACTTGTTACAGTTTCTCCAAGTGTGGGAAACTCTGCTGGATCCCTCTTCCATAACATATCCTGACAATTGGTGTTTTGATGATGGTGGTAGAAAGTGCTTGCTAACACGTCACTCAAAAATCTCCATCAATAGGGATGTCACGATTGTCCAAAGCTAAGATTTGATTTGACTTTTGAGTTTAAAGGTCATAATTTGATTCGATTTTCAACTAAAATAGTTTTTTCCAGCACTGACGGCTATGCCATTTATTTCTTATTAACAGATCGTTGGTTTTATGCCCCGACACCTGACACCATTATTTTCAAATTCTTCTTTGAATAAATAGGTTTCATGGTATCAAGCGAAATATAACCGCCATTTCTTTTACTTTTTATAACTGATTTAAAATTACATAACTCCTATATGTAGCAGAAAAAAACTTCAACACATCAGCAAAAAAGATGAGTCACTAGATGGCAGAAGGATACTTTACAAGAGCAATTGAGTTTCCTCACCTGCAAAACCCACGCACCACTTTTGTGGGAGAGGGTCGGAGCGAAAAAAATATACACTGGAAAAATGACCAACCTTGCTTTGATTTCGTTGAAAGTGAATGCTCGTTTTAGGCGCTTTTTTATTTAGAATTGTAATCATGACACCCATAATGTTCAACCACCTAAAGGCCCCGAAATCCAAAAGACCGTTATGGGGCTCTAAAACCTCCTCAGCTGCCATCAGAACATCATGAATACTCTGGAACTTCCTCTAAAACCTACTAAAGACACCAACAGTACAACCTCTTTGATGCCCACCATACGGGACCCCAAACATGTCTTTAAGAACCCCTAGACTAGACCCCTTTCTATGAGATATGAAATTTAATACTGTATACAGACTGGACAAAAAACAGAAACGCACTCAACTTATCTGCTGCAGCTCAAAATGAACGACACCCGTCTCAAATTCAATTTGACCGTCAATCGAAAACGTTAAAAATGCTCTGTGTCGATCCAAGGGAACCATGTAGTCATATAAATTAGATCGCTTAGGTAAGTCTTGTTCAGGACACAGTCTATTAGTTTTGTCTGCATTACTATGTATTTATATAACATTAATTTTAGCTGAGAATCTTGCTTTCAGAACGAGTTTACTGATAATTTAGAAGAGATAAAAGCTTTGAGTAACATCAACCCCAACCTGAAACCTCTTTGAGAGGAGATGTACATAAAGCGAGGCAGATCAGACTACTGGTCAGTCCAAAGTAATCAAATACATTTCAGCCTATAATCAGTCACTGTGTAATGGCTGTTAAATGTGATGTCTGACCCACGACTGAGAGAAAACGGAGCCAAGCGCAGAAAAAAAAAACACTCATCCAGCCTAATGAAAGATGGGTTGGCTATTACGAGTCATTACTGAGTGGCCGGGCAGAGACCACAGACATTCCTCCTGACAAAACACACTCACACTGTGGTTGTCAACTTTCAATTTTTTCTGCTCTCTCTGCAGTTTTTGCTGTGTCCGCATTTAGGGGACATTTAACAGAAAACACTGACACTTAATTCTCTCTGTACATCCTGTCTCTCTCTCTGTCTCTTTCTCACTGGTGGGTGGTCAGGGAAGGGTTAAGTGCTCTGCTCTATAAACTCTGCTTTAACAGTCTGCTGGAAGCTACTGGTTCAGCCTTTAAATACAGTCATTTGACACATCCCAACAGGGGCTCGTAGCAGAGAGCAGCTGCTGACCCAAACTCAGGCTTTAAGGCAAGCTGGTGTGTCGGCATCACACTGCTCTGGACAGCATGAAGTCTCTCTTATTCACCTGTATGCTGGTGCCGTGGCTGGTGGCAGCCTCAGCCAGGAAGTCTGACCAGGATTCACAGCTGATAGTGGGATCTCTACCTGGCAGGGAGCTGAACGGATACTTCAGTGACCCTTTGAATTCAAGAAGGGCTCGGGTAGGAACTTTATTCTTTACATCATGCCTCACTGTGAAGAAAATGTTTCTTCTACAACTCTAACAAATGCATATTATATTAATGGTTTTATTGACTCCAGCTTTAACACATTTTCAAAGTAGTCCAACAGTCCATCAGTAGTTGCCGTGCACTTGCAGCAAGACTTCAGAAGATAATCTTTACACCTGTGGTTGTCACTGTTAAATAATAATTCAAGGTGACTTACTGAGGTTATATAAATATTTTAACAAACAAATACAAATATGCAATCCTGTGCATAGAATTAAATTAAAAACAAACACATTGCCAAGATTTTGATGAGCACAGACAGATCTTTCTTATCAGGGAAATTTCTGCTGAGAAGGTTAGAAAAGAAGAGATTAAAATATTTGAAGAAGAAAGCATTTTACTAATCCCAGAAACTGTCAACACTTGACTTCACTGCTCTCTAACAGATGATCATTAATTCAGCTCAATTTCAGCACATACACACACACCTAGTGGTGTCTTACTTGCCTTTCCACCAGGCAGACCAAACCTGAATTGACCGCACTATGCTTCAACTAACCACACCAACCTCTTCAAAAAAATATTTGGATGAACCAAAACCAAAGTCTGGTCTGGTTCATCCTTCGGGAAACACTTGCAGGAAGTGGAAAACCCACAAACAACCCAGAAGATGTGAGGGAAAGAAAGTGTATGAGTGAGTATGGCTATGAAACTTAACTTGAATTTTAATGAGTAAAAACTTAATTTGGAACCAGCTGTTTTTCATAAAAGCCTCTGCCAGACCCTTCAGGGACAGGCCTCATACCCTTTATTGCTGCTTCAATTAACCACAAGCTTCATTGAGGCTAACTTTTTAATCCACAATGTGGAAAAATCTATTTCCTTCTTTTGCTTTGTTTGACGGGCCAGTCAGTTAATTCAGAGACCAAGCACCAGGGTTGGTATTTTGCAGAGATACTGTGATTGGTTACAGCCACTCAAGGAGAATGAACCCAGGCCTGGATGGTGGAGGATAAACTAACCAACCATTAGACCAGAGGTGACGCTGAATTTGAACTTTCATTAACAGTCACTTTTTTGGCAGCAGATTATATTCTCTTTCCCTGGCTGAATGTGAATGTTTCAAACAATACCTTCTAAATCCTCTAAATGTCACCCAGCCAACACAGTTTAAAGATTTGAATTTCCCAGGACGCATCCACAGGTCCAGAACTGCTCGGGCTGAAGGACAAAATTCATCGCAACCTCCAAAGGTCTAGAGGCTTCTGGGGTCAGAGGCTAAGAATGCACAAAATCTTGACACCAAACCGATTATTATGGGCTCATCACCACACAGGCTTCATTTTCCAAAGCCCGCTCATGGGTCACTGTGAGTACAAACACCCCTGAAAAGGCATGGCTACTTATGGCTACTTATCTACCATGGCGAAATATCAGGAAGAACAGACTCAGACTCCATAATAACAATGGAAATCAAAAAGTAATCAAAATAATCCATAGAGAATCCAACTGCAGCAGTTAAGGCTGTGGAGTGGTCAGCCAGCAGCCAGCTGTGGAATATAATGTCGACTGCTACAGAACAATCTGTCAGTCGATACAGTCTGGAAATCATCATCAGATAGTTGATGATGAGGGCACTGAGCAGAGTCTGTGTTCAGACCAGCAGCAGAACTACGTCACAGATCCTCCTCATTCATTTTAATCAGACTACTGTGTTGGCACTGCGGAGGGCCAGGTGCAGAGGCTCCGGCCAAAGCAACCGGCAGAAAAAGTTGAACCTGACTAGACTTTTGCATCATCCAATAATACACGGCACTGGACAATACATACAAGCACATGTAAGATGACTTTGTAACGGGGACACTGTAATTCTAGCGATCACTTGGATATTGTGATAATGGAGGAGAAAGTGATTGTCGTCGTCTTGACTTTTCCATAGCTGTAAAAAATCTGTCTCATACAGTGTAAATAAACACAAACAGTGTTTTAGAGTTTAAAACTCATGGATCTGTTTCTGAAACTGGACTCTGTGGATCATTTGAAGCAACTAGTCCCAACTCACACAGACTCTTATTAACACAGTGGTGTTTATGGTCTGAATGCCCACTTAGCCTTAATTTATTAGACCCAACATGGTCTCTAACAGAATAACAGTTCTTGTTCTCCAGTGATTAACACCACACATTCAGTTACCAAAGGTATGGTCTACAATTAATTAAATATAGTAGGGCTATATATTTCCACTAAAATAATCAGGAGGTAAACTGTATTCTCCAAATAAAACCCTGTCTACATGCCTGTGGCTTTGAGAGACAACTGACAAACTGTCTCTAATTTTATTCAGTTCAACTATTAGATTAAATCTGACCACCTTGTTCAACCGCACTTTTACCTCTTCGATGCTTGTGATAGCAAACAGACTCAGAGCTGGTTTTCTACCAAAAATGTGACACAGTACAATGTGTTAGCATATTTCCCAAATTCAGCTCTCAATCCTGGCAATGGGAATGTTTTGCTCAGGCCAGTTAGCCAGCCAGTGTATGAACAGACTCTGTTTTCTCCTGCAGAGATCAGTGTCTCTTGCTGATGAACCTGATGACAGCCCAATCTCAGAAGGAGGAGACGCCTCTGGTAAGAGAAAAATCTGTTTACCTTGTTTCCACTGAATCAAATCTTAGTTATGGGGAGGGTAAACCTGAGGATAGATTGTTTAGAGTTGCTTTGAAAGTCTGGGAAAGACACGCAAAGACAAAATACAGATTTCTCATAAGAAATTAATAAGGGTTGTGTCTGATTTTATCCCAGGAGCCTATATTAGCAAAGAGCAATTACAATAACTCAGCTGGTTATCTCTAAAGTGTAGTTGATAATATTGGTCCCAAAGAGCATGTTTGAATGTTTTGGGGAAGTCAGACTAGTGTTGCTTATTTGTGTTGGAATCTATAAGTGTCAGCTACTATAACCATCCACAGTTTGGAAGAAGCAAATTTAAAAAAAAAGCTTGCTCAGTGTTGGATTGGAAACAGGGATCAGCGAAGAGTAATTGCTCTTGGGGGTCTGAAAGTAGAAAAGGAACTGAGGTCTCACTAGCAAAATGTGGGTTTGGAGGAATGGTTTGAAGGATGATCGATTAGAGCTGGTGAGCCAACTAATTGATGAGTCGACCAAAAAGATTTTATGGAAATATTTTGATGATCGATTTGCTGTTCGAGACATTTCTTTATTTCAAAAACACACATATCCAATTTCCATCTTCTCCAGTGGGGGATTTGCTTCAGTTTTCTTTGCCTTATGTGATGAACTGAATATTTTCGGGATATTGTAGGTCAGAAAAACATTTAAACACGTCACCTCAATTGTTCAATCAAATCGAGTTGGATCAATGGTTGGATCAGCAAAGTCAAGCTTTCCATCCTGCCTGTATCATGTCATCATGTTTGTTTGATGCCTCTGTGTTGCAGACCTGCCCACCTGCCTGCTGTGTGTGTGTCTGACGGGTTCAGTGTATTGTGAGGAGGTCAGCCCAGACATGACCACTGTCCCCACCCTGCCTAAAGAAACGGCCTATCTGTATGCCCGCTTCAACAAGATCAAGAAGATCAGCACCAAAGATTTTGCTGGCATTTGTAAGTCTGGTAACTGTCTCCATCACATCCTGTTGATTGCCACGGCTGAGTTTGTCCAGCCAGCTGTCAAGGGCTAAAAGTTGGTTGCTTTGTTACTTGAGAAATTTCCTGATTAAAATCCAAATAAAGTTTTAGACATTTATTATCTAGAGAAAGCCCTTGTAGTCTTCTGTCTCAAAGGGATCAGTTTACCAGTCTTAGTCCTAATCTACCTGTGAAGAAACAGATGTTTAACGCCTAATTCATGATGGTGTCATAGTGATGTCCTCAGAGCTATCTCAGCTTTGTCTTGAAGACTACACATTTACATAATTGATCAGAAAGCCTGCATTACAAATGGGAGGTTTGACATTATTGAACTGCAATATGGAAAATATAGGATCCAGTGTTTTTGGAGCATAACCAATAATTGGAACTAAAAGTCAGGATAACTTGGCCTCTGCTGCACAGTGCCTCAATGGGACGTGTGTCAGTGTTCACGTTTAATATTTGCTGTTCAGATTAACTTCACTGTCATGAATTTGGGGTGACAAAACTACAAAGACACCGGTCCATGTGGCTGCACATTGTAAACTGGATTGATAGAAAAGACGAGGCTTCAGGAATAATTATTCACAAAAAATGCCTGTCTGAAAATTGTCTCGGTCAACCATTTAAGTTGTTTGTCTCTTGGTCTTTATTTAGAACTTTACTGTAAGAAATCTGTGATGGGACTATAAACGTTTGCAATGGAACAATATAACTGGAAGAACAATGTGACAAATGTCTGCAACAGCTTGGTTGACCAGTGAATGAAAAAGGACCAGTTTGACCAAAACAAAATGCACAAATCCACAAAATCTTTGACTTGTCAAGTATTATCTGTTTTTGAAGGAGGGATGCTAAAATTTGGTATAACATTAGTTTGACAACAACACAACATGAGACTTCCAAAATTGTTACAACTACAATAACATATTTCTTCTGGATTTATCTACAGTGACTCTGAAGAGGATTGATCTGACAGGGAACCTGATCTCAGAGATTGAAGACGGGGCGTTCTCTAAACTTGCCCTTCTGGAGTCATTGTCTCTGGCTGAGAACAGGCTGGTCAAACTTCCTATGCTCCCTGCCAAACTCACATCCTTCAATGCCAACAACAACCTCCTTAAAACCAGGGGTGTCAAGGCCAATGCTTTCAAGGTACACAACATCACCTCTCCAAACCTTTTGATTCAGAATATCCCAACACAATCTACAGGATGGTCAAGGCATTTTTTTAAATTTACAGAACTCATTAATGAGTGATCTTCAAAGATACAGACAAATTAACAAAAGCTTCAGTAATGTAGACGAAGTGACAGTGAGCTTTGAGGGCTTTGTTGAGAAATATAATGTTCAAGAAAAGGTAAGCTGGCCAAATCCTCTACCATGTGCTGTAAATCTCTTTTCTGAAGCAACATTATATGTTCTAGAAGATACTATGCAACAGCAATTAAAGTTACTGTACAACGTAGAAAAGGATTATGAGATAGCTTGGATGCAGCGCTGTCAAACACATACATTAGTTAGTTCAACTGTTCAACATTTTGGGGAAATGGGCTTATATCCTTCTCCCAAGAGTGAGATGAGAAGTCTGTGGTTTTAGGGGGAGTTAAATGTTTAAACTCTTTCTTGACAGGACATCAATCCACCCAGTACTCCCCTGCAGCAGTTCCAGCTAAGGCAGAGGTTATCAGATACACAGCTTTTGGTCTTAGTCTCTGTAAAGCCATAATGGTACTTGGCAACATGATGTGGTGACGAGACTTAAGGAGCTGTACACAGCTGTATCTTCTTACTCTCCTTAAAAAACAAATACTTTTGTTACTACATTTCTGTTGTTGTATGGATCAAAGAAAAAGGATATGAAATATTAGGTGGTGAGTCTTTATGTTAAGCTAACTGCCTCCTGACTCCAGTTCTAATTTATGCTTAATATAAAGACATAAGTTTGATATCAGTCAATACAGATCTATACAACTCATACTCACAACTTTCCTAATAAAAATATACTTGGTCTACAACCAGGTATGCTGCGTATATTTTCAATCATACCTACACGATTCTGTTTCCCCAACAGAAATTGACCAAGCTGACCAACCTGTACCTGGCTGACAACCAGTTGGAAGCTGTTCCACAAATCCCTGACAGTGTTCAGATCTTACATCTACAGGTTTGTATGTTTTACTGGTAAGACATACACAAATAAATTAATAAATGTAATTCATTCCGAAACAACTGACAGCCCCTAGTTGTTCAAGCTGGATTTAATTTAAAACAGATTATATCCCTCAACTTTTCGCTAGAACTCGGTAAATAATATTACGGGACCTTTTTTTACTTGACTGAAATTGTATTCACACTGTTATGTTCTCACATTTTTTTCCAGAACAACAACATCACTGAGGTCAACGTAGATACCTTCTGCAAGTCCAATGACACCTACTACCTACGACCAAGCCTCAATGAGGTCCGTCTGGATGGCAACCCTGTGGTGCTGTCGAAGAACCCTGACAGCTTCACCTGTATGAAGGTACTGCCTAGTGGACGGTACCGCTGAGGAGGCAGAAACTTTACTGTAGCCCCTTTGTTGCTGATGGAGCAGTTTTCCCACAACAGAGTGCTGGGGGGGATATGTGACATTCTGGATTTTGGGGTGCTGTACCCATGTTGGGGGTAAAGTTGTCAGTTTTTACTTCAGCAAACCTACAAACAGCTTGTGACATTGTCAGGTCGAAATGAAACCATTCACTGGACTCAACATCTGCAGGAAATTGCACATGGAAGTTATTAGGATACACAGTCAAATGAATAAGTGATAAACCACCTGAGAAGGGATGTGAAGGCCTCTGTATGCTTCAAACCAACTAGTCTAAAATCAGTGTTTCTATCCTCACTGACAGGCAGGGGGACAAGCCAGAAGTTGTAGCCTCTTTTTGGCTCCATCCCACTTCCTTTATTTTTATATGGTGTTACACAAGTGAAGTGATGGAGGACCAGATTGTCTGTTTCGGACTAAATTGATCAACACCACTTTCACTTCTGCCATCAGAAAGGGGAATTCAGATGCTGTTAATAAATGTAACACTTTTTTTGAAGCATACTGAAGTGTTTTGCCAAATTGACTGTATGTGAAATATAGCATGACAGATTTAGGCTCTTCTGGTGACATAATGTCAATAGAACTGATGTAACCCCATGAAGGAGTGGAGGAGCATCAACACCTCTACAACGACAGTCCAATTTATTGCTTCACTTTGACCTGACACTGTACTGTACTACCTAGATGAATGAAACAACACAATCCACACTGAACCAACACAAACGCAGCCACAAGCCAACAGGCTTGGTTGAAACCTCCGGTCCTTTTTCACTTAAGTCACAACACGCTGATGTTTTCACACTCTTTGTGGAATACATTTTAAAACAGAAGCATTTTGTTACTATAAGTAACTATAAGTAGATAAGATATCAATATATCACGGCAACCTTCTAGATATCTTTGCCGCTTTTGCTAAACTTAACATCTTGTACCTGTGTAAAATCTCATTGAGATTTTACAGTAAATTAACAACAAAATGTTTTAGAATACTACAAGTAAAATTCCCAACAGGTGCTTTTTTTAAACGCATCTGGATGGTTTTTCTAGTCTTGCAAAGCCAGATCAGTCTTCGTCTTGCTCATTAGGATCATCAGGAACTGTATTTGAACAGACATTGCAAGGATAAATGACTGAAGTACAACGTTTTTGATGTGTTTTAATGCTTTTGCATGCTTCATTTTAATTATTCCTGACTAAAATTGAAGAGAAATTAATCTGTGAGATTTAGACCGTCTTTAGGATGACACATTGCAGAAATAATAAAAAGTGTTGGAAATAGAAGTTTAGTCTGCCATACTGTTACTGGTAAACGAAAATGTTAGTTCAAAGAAACAGACTATGTTTTCAGATATTTGAGGGTAAAACACATTTAAATCCAAGTAGTTTTTACAGTTAATAATTTAGAGTCTTGATGATGGGTTAGATCATCTGTTTTGCTCTGCCATTGTTTGAATTAATTTCACGTTTAATTATTCCATTAAAAGATGGCTCCCCTTAAGGGCATTGGTCATGTAGACTTGTCCAACTGCAGGCTTTCTTAAGCATTTTGTGACTTAGCTTCACTTTGTTTTTTAATTTATAGACTTCAGTTGAAGTGAACTGGGGAACAATGTATCTATGAACTATAGTAATGTGAAAGTTACTCATGTCTGCTTTTAAAATGTCTTGCTTGTGTCTCCAACTCTTTCCTTCCACTTTAGAAATTATTACTTGTGTGAATAAGACAGTGGTGTACAGGAAGATGTGTATGTGACATGGCTATGTTTTTAAGATATTTTAATAAAGTTAAACTTTTTTAATTAAAGTGTGTTTTGAATCATAATTTCAGTCTGCTTCACATAAAGGGATCATGTTTTTAATATATTGCCTTAATAAGTATGGGTACTGAATGACAAAAAGTATTACACTTCACACCGAGGGTGGTTGGCGGTGGTTATGTCAGTACAGTTGTATATGGCAATGGTTTAGATTACATTTAGTTTTGATTGATAGAAGCAACACAACAGCAGATACTGTACGTGTAGATACTTCGTACATGATCAGGCCTTATCGTGCTTCAACTGTATTCCCTTTAGGAAATGTGCAAACATTCCCTTTATTACCTTTTAAGATTTGAAACAGTGATTGCTGAAGGCAGAAGGTTTGCAAATATGTGTTAGATTTGTGTTTCTTTCATCAGCTTCTTTGATGTTGTCTTCACTATGAACAATCCTCACAACCATCAGGGACTTGTACGAGAAATCACAAGTAGCCAAAGCTGATCTATAGTGTACATTCGACATAAGTGTCACCTGAATGAATAACAGGTGCAAGCATCCCTACCTACCAGCACTGCGAGATAATGACGACGGCAGAGGACCATAACGTCATTTGGGTTAATTTCAGTCCTTAAATATAGATATGAACAATAAAACTATTACTAGAGCTCTAGTTAACTTTGTTAAGCTGATGACCTACTGATACTGCCATCTTTTAGCCACATGGCCAACATAATAAAAACACTAACGACAATAAGCCATTCCCCATGGCTGACGGGAAAGTCTGTGCATGTTTGTGAGTCTGAGTGCAGAGAAATTTAACACTAATATGTCCTCAGTGGAGAAATGTTCATTAGTGATTGGCCGCATGCTTTGTCTGTGGTTTGTGCTGCTACATGGTCAAACATCAGCTGCAGTCCTGCAGTCCTACGGTGACTGGGTGGTTAATGTTGTGGTCTACCACCAACAAAAATGTTCAGATTCCTGGCCTGGTTCTTTGTGTTTTATGTCTTTATTTGTTTATTCCTCTAAATAAATGTTCATGTCTGTGTGTCATTAAAGCATGGAAATCGGCACACAGGGCACTGCAGACATTGCAGCAGAACAGTCACAATGGGAATTACATTTTTCCATAATAACACTTGAGAAAATGCAAGTAAGGCAAAATAAGAGTTTAGAGCACACACACCAGTATGGAAAATGTGGGTTAATCCTCCTTCAGCCCAGCCAACTTGGCAGAATGTTGCATTCTCCAAGTAAACAGGAGAATAGGTTCCATATTGCTTCTGCTGCTTGATTTACTATTTGACATTTTACTGGTACCTCTTAAATAAAGTCCCACCCTGACATTTACCATGCCCTCACCAAATCACACCCACTGCTTTAAACTTCATTTTCTACCCTTTCATTGGTATGATTACAAGCACTACAAGCTTACAAACAATAACCCCTGTATGAAGTGGCACCTTTTGAAGGTGGCATTGTATCTTAAAGATTGGCAACCATCTTTAAAACACTGTTCTCTTTAGGAGGACAACAAAAAAAAAACCCACATGTTTTCAGACAATCTACATATCTACAGTATAAATCAAACCTAGTATCGTTCTGTCGAACAAATCGTTAATTCTTCCAGCCATCCTTCCAGCTCGTTATCCCTCTGCTTACCTATGCAAAATTAGGTATGAAAATGAAATGAAGAAACAGCGATACAGATTTTCAATGCTTGGTTTGTGAGCACACATTAAGTTTTAAGATATCAATCTAAAATCTAAGCCTCATCATCAGGTCTCCGCTGTTGGACCGACAGAGTGCTTTAAAGATAGGGAGACGCCATGTTTTAGGGCTTTTCATTGTAACTTCTGCACCTACATTATTTTGACAACGAAAGAATTCTCTCTGGGGCAACAATGACAAAAAACGATCACGGCTTCGACTGACCCTCTGGCCCCTTAAGCTGGACAAGACAACAAGGCTCCTCCACTGATGGATGAGGGTGAAACCCAGCAGGGGTCAAGCAAAGGTTAAAGATTAAATCCAACCCAAAATTCCCATCTTAGGTTTGTCAGCTCTCACACTGACCGATGGCCCATCTGGTCCCCCCCCAGAGAAAGAATTCAGGATGGACTGATGCAGGGGGTAAGGCTGAGGCAATCTCATTGGGCCAAAAGACTGCTATGTATCTATGTGACAACTGACCTGATCCAAATCCAGAGTCAGTCCTCTGTATTCATTGTGAGGAACAAAGAGACTGTTGTGTGTCAACAACACACAAATAATTCAGTGCCGTGGAAAACTGGAGTGTGATGCTGGCAGTTTGAATTGCCTCCACTTACCTGGAAGTGCTGGAAGGTTCTGAACCGGTCATCACATCTGTCTGAGAAAGTCCTGAGAGTCCTGAAGAACAGCAGAAGATCCTTGCTCTCCTCCACCCTGAAATGGCATTCCATACATCATTAAACATTTTTAAATGTAATACTTCTGTCCCTCAAAGTTGATGATTTGAATTGTGAATCGGTTTCGTCAGATGTGCACGAGACGGACAACTGGACAATTACCATGTTCTAATGATCTAACATTTGCTAGTTTACAATAAAAAAACAGTTTTATAAAAGCTAAACTTTAAAAGTTAGGATAAAAAAGGTACTTTCTTATTTACAGTATGCTATAAATCACAATGGCAATATAAAAATAAAAAAATAAAAAACAACAACATTGTTTTGGTCTGATTCGCTCCGTCTGAGTGAGCCTGGGACATTCTGTGAAAGGCTTTCCAGAGTTTTCCATGGGGGCCCGGGGCTAGACGGCAGCCGGGTGAAGTTTCCAGACGACTGTTATTCCACACAGAGCTGATGGAAACATGGCAGCACCCTCAAATATAATGGAGCGCTAACAAAAAGACAGAGGGAGACTGATTCCTTGTTTGATATTGTTGCACTGAACTGATTTGGTCCTACTGGTTCTGAATAATGCAGTCTGATTATATCTTCAGTGTAGAACAAATTAAGCCATTCATCACTGATTACAGTGCAAAAAAACTCTTTATCATCATGTAGTGATTGTAATGAGATGTAGGGACTGGAAAATTTGAGTGGCTTCTGTTTACTTTCCCACATAAGCAGTAACATTTGTTTGCAGCAAACAGTGGAAAAAAAGATCGAATTAACCAAAAACTGAAGAACAATTGACCACTTTGCTGAGGACACACTTTGCTTTGGCATACTGGAGCTTTTAACACTTTTAAATTGATAGTTGTAATTTTCCAATGAATGTGAACTAACCAGCAATTTCATAGAATAAATGAGCACAACACCATGTGGCCTACTCCTAAATGAAGATGTACAACTACAATTTACGTTCAGTCAATTTCAGGCGCTTTACTGCCTCTTCAGAAGCTTTTACCGCTTTCACTGACTGACGAGCTGATAAGTGACTTATATTTAGTGTCGTGGTTATCCATTTGTTCTAATGAAGAGAACCCCAATAGATCAGTTTGCCTACAGGGAAAAAGGCTACAAGAGATCAGAGCAACACCGGCAGTTAAAGGCACAACCTGTTGTTTACACATAGAATTTTGAATTTGAACAGATTTTAATACTTTCCAACAGCAGTTTAAATTCAAATTAAACAGACAGCACTGATCAACAAGGAGTGAGATATCTTAACAACTACTGAAAAAATGTACTAGTGTATCAATATTTATAATATTTGTCTTGGATGTTCATGGAGCTCGGAAGATGATTCCTAATGTTCTGATCACCCCTTGATTTATTAGCCTCATAATCGACCACTGAACTTCTCATTTATCCTGTTTATTAAAAGACATATTGATTTAACATTTGTTGCCTCTGTAAGTCGAGTTACAACAACCTGTACAGCTGCTCTTCCACTACTCATCCAAACTAATCATCATTTTTTGGGCCGTTCCTCTGGCTTGAGCACATAAAGACATCACTATTCCTCCTAACACAGCTTGGATTTGCAAAGTTGTTTTCCCATCAGGGATCACAGCTGATAATGAGCAAAACACCACCGTAAAAATCTGAAACTTGAGCTGTAATTCAGGGATTTGGATCTGCATCACTTTGGAATCAAGTTTGACACTTTAATACAGATACATAACAAATGACAAAATCTAATAAGTATAATGCTTCAATATTTACTGATGGCATTCATGTTCCCCAGGAGATTAATTCTTGGACTTAACCCTTTCATTTGTCCTGAAATTGACTTCAATGTTGCAGCCAACACTCAAAAAGTCATCCTTGTCATCTTTACACGTCCAAAATATATGCATTTTTACTGTAACTGTTCCCATGTCCTGTAAAGAAACAACTTTTTCAACCCCCACCTTAACTTCAGAGTGGACTGATATCTCCTGCTGCCCTGATCTCACCGTTTGGCTTCAAACTATCAGCCTGGCTTCGACCAGGAAACACAAGCCGCACTTTAGACATCCTGGAACAGTGTTTCTTCAACTGCAGACTGGGAGTCAGAACGATGGACACGGATCAGTTGGCTCGGATGCCTACATTACAAGAGCAGCGCTGTGTTTTAATCGCAAAGGTTTGACATAATTCAGCCTTCCCAGAATGCACTGCGTCAACACCATTTCCACATTGCCGTCACTCGCTACAAACGGTTCTGAAATGTTCTGTTAATAAACAGTTTGGTAAATGTGAAGCTGCCTCTAAACTCAATGCGACCTGTGGCCCTTTGCTGCATGTCATCCCCCCGCCCTCCCGTTTCCTGTCACTCTTCAGCTGGTCTATCAAGATATGAAAAAGGCCGGAAATATATATAATTTCATGTTAAATCGATGTACATCTACACTAGCTTTTCAAATACCCTTCTGCGGCATCATCTAAACTGTATGTTAAAACAGCCGAATTCACGATTTAGTTGTTCTCATATAGTCATTACTTAGCTTTCGTTTATATTTGTCAGAAAACTCAAGAATATCAAAGTCATTAACTGAAGTTCACAAGTGCTGTAAATAAAACAGAATGTGATAATCATCTTTTTTGGCATATGCTCAATTGAAACCATCATGACACAATATAGTTAATGTTTGACCTCATCAACATCATTGACTTTTGTAAACATATGTGTACTGTAACCCTAACCTATTCTGAACTGGATGCCAGCAACGTGTTTTAAACATGTTTGGAAAGGACCAACAAAAAGACTAAAAGGTAAACAGGTTCACCGCTAACAGGTGAACAGGTTCACTGCTAACAGATAGTGACAGTATCATGATTGGGTATGAAAGGGGATAAGGATATAACTCTGTGGGCTCAGGATGACTTCATAAATTCATTGTCGGTAAACAGAGCTTGCTTGCAAATGATTGCATTCTGTTTTTGTTTACGTTTTACCCAGCGTCCCACATTTTTGGGAATCGAGGTTGTACATTTGTTATATACAGTTTAACCAGGCGATCAATCTCATGCCAGAGCAGCCTGTGTAGCTACAGTGTAACTTGGAGTATGAACAAAGTTCAGAGAGACAGAGGACAGCTGTGGAAATGACATGTGTCTACTGAATAAAAATAACCAATAAAAATCACGCTGTGAGTGATTATCTGCAACAGTTCAGTCCAACTTGATTTAACAAAGATTATCAGTATGATTTGGACTATAAAACCGTGACTCCCTCCATCCCTCCCTCCCTCTCACACACACACACAGACTCAAAGAAGGCAGCAGTGTGTCAGAATCATTATCTGCAGTATTTTTCCATCTGTTGTTTGCCAGATTCTGCAGACTGGACCATACAATCCAGATGTGGTTTGGCCTCAGATATAGAGCAAATCAAACTTCTGCTTTGTGGTGCTGATCCACTGGCAGAACAGATGCTTTCTGGCAGACTGTGGTCATCAGGACATCAAATGAACCCGAGTTATCACACCTACAAGACATTAAGGTTACACAAACACAACCGAAAGAGCTTCAATTGGGTCAAGGGTCATTACTAAAGCAGATGCTCCTGATGCTCAGGTGAAGACTGGAGTGGACCGCAGATTCAAGGCAAACTGCTTTGTTACGTATATAAGGTGTCCATTGTTGTAGATTGTTATTATTGTTTTTATAACAAGAGCTGGCACAAGGGAAGACGACAGTAAGACTAAAACATTACCTTTCGACTGACTCTGCCACGTTTACGGCTATTTTTCATAAACAGCAGCGTCTTTGCTACGCAGACAAACAAATCGAAAAGATCTGTGGCTTCATCAGACCACAGTGAAAGAAAACATTTTTTTTATGCTCTGCAGTTGATATAGGATTAACTGAAGGTCAAACACTATTCCACACCTATTTAAAACATTTGATTAAAGGCTAACAAGATTCTGTGCTTAAATGTCAACTGTAACCGACTACCTTTGATCACGATGAAAATGTGTAATAAAATAGTGACCAAAGCTCCAGACGTGATGGAGTGAACCTCAATAGACCATATTAAGCCCAGATCATTTGAACAGTCACAGCAGGAAAAAAACAGGTGCAAATAATTTCTGTGATGGCTGAGCTCCATTTACAGGTAGGTACATGTGCCAGTAAGCCAGCACACCTAAATGGAATGCAGCCATTATGACTGTAATGAGTTACACGTGTGTTTGACAAGTCCAAATGTCAGCTGTGAGGAACGCTCGTTGTTCGCGAGTGAAGAGCCGGGGGAGTGAGAATGAAGTGGATGTGCGAGTGAGGACGTTCAGCTGGACAACAGACGTTTGTAGTTTTGATATCTTCTTCCACTTTAATAAACACTTCAGTTAAGTTAAACAGGCTGATTTATCCTGACAGCAAATAATATCCAGTATTAAATATGTAGAGTTGGACTGAGCAGGCAGATAGTGTAAATAAATGAGGAACTGACCAGCCCCTCAGTTTCAGTCCAAATGCACCACATAGTTTTTCTAAAGTCAACTTCAATCTGCTGATGGATTTACATGTGATGCACTTCCGTTTATAAGTTTATTTCAACAGACTATTCCTTTGGCAACTGATGTGTGAAAATACACCACAGGGACAAAACCTTAGCAATATAAACAACATAAAATGATTATCAGTGTGCTGCATTAACTGCCTCAGGGTCAGGACTGTTGCAGTCTGGAGGAAGGATCTTCCACACTAGACTTGAGAAACCATTTCTGTATGTACGGCTTTGGGCATGGGGTGCTTTGCCACGTTGAAACAGAAAAGGGGTCTCACAATAATAACTGCTGTAACACTATTCACAAAAATATCACTGTATGCTGGAGATTAAAAAAAAATCTGTAAAAGACCTCAACAAAAGCAGGAACACAGACCGACTCAGATCAAAAATGACTCTTCCACTATGGCCATACTTCGTAGGTTACGAGACACGTTTTCACAAACAGAGAAGTCAGAAGTCTAGCGATGTGCCGTCAACCAGTCGAGTAAAATGTTACGCTTCCAGTCTGCAAACTGCCACATCGCTGTAGCAGACCTTTTACACCTTGTGATCAATCGCATCATACTTACTAATTACCTTCGGTGGATGCATGACATCACATCAGGTGTGTGGGAAGATTTTACTGAATGTGAGCACAACCTTTACTGTGTACTGAGATTGAAAATGTAAGTTTATTCGACTGATTTAGATTTTTGATCAGAGATGAGCAAATTGCAACTTTTACGCCACCCTTTGATGGATTAATGATGATTATAGCAAGCAACTAATCATCAATGTGGTACATAAAAGTACTGAAAAATCCTGACTATTGTTACAGAGAGGGGTTTGGAAAGGTTAATTCCAGACACATGCCCACAAACAGACAGAGGGATCATTAGGGATCAGATCAGCTCAACATCAGTCTGCAATGTTAGTTCTTACCCAGACAGGAAACCGCTGAAGCTGTGCAGGTCGCTGGCATCCATCACCACGTTCAGATCAGTGATCGTCCTCTCAGATCTCTGACCTTCCTGCAGGACAAACACACCATCAATTACACAGTTTACAAAGACAAAGTGAGTCAGTGCAGTGATGAATGCTAATGTGTCATCACAAAAAGCTTGTTGCTTTCTAGAAACCAGGCTGTTTTCAAAGTTACAGAGTTCATTTCTATGATCTGAGAATAAAACGATGATAGACTGAGCAGGATTCCTTTAAACATCGATCTCCACTTTAAGTTGAAAGGTGTTGAGCCATAAATCATATCTGAGAATGTGTTTTCATTGGGTTATGATGTTTACTGGAAGTTGCACTAACTCACAATACATTGCAATATAAAAAGTAGGTAATAATAAAGAGTAAGGCGAGAGTGTGTGTTTACAAAATGACTTGTTTCCAAATCCCACGGCCAAATAATTTATGTCTCCATCAAAACAAGTTAGAGCTTTAGAAGATAAACAATCATTTTAATGACACTTCATGAGCCACACAGGAGAGGTTCAATGAAACCAGCTGTTCTTTTGTTCAGTCAGAATGAAAACTAGAAAACATTTTGACCTACATGAAGCAGGTTTACAAATCATGATAACACACAATCTCCCAGAAGTACTGAAATTTGGCACCAAATATCTGGTCAGGTCTATGATGTGGAAATTGACATTTGAATAGATAATTCCTGATTTAAATAATTTTATTTAAAGATAATCAACAACTGCCTGTGTTTAGACAAGATTCAGCCTTGTAGGTGTTATGTTAAAATCTATCACGGCAAAGGTGTACATAAAATTATTATTTTGGTAAACAGGGACATGTAAAAATGTAGATGTTGACTGTTCTCTAACAATACCATACATGAGTCTTTGAAACGAGTGTTTTTGTTTTGAAGAGATTGCATTTAAACGTGAATTGTTGTAGTTGCCAGTGACATGACTTTTTTCTAAAACGACCTGACGTAGTTTGACACTTTGACATGTAGATGAGACTTAAGACCCATCAGTGGTCTTTCTTCACTCTCAAGTGTGATGCATGTCTGGCAGCTGTATCTGAGGTCTGAAGAGTTACTCAAATCTAAACTGTGCACTTGACGTCTCATCATTGAACCACTGAACATGGCCCTCTGTCACCCTCTGCTGGCTCTACCCGGCACCAACACCTAATCTGTGAAGAACACAGGCAATAAAGGTGTGTGCCCTTCAGTCTGTCACCACATCCAACAATCGTCTTTGAAGACTTATGCAGAGCTCTTCTATAAAGTTGCTGATTTTTGTGTAGAGTTTGGAAAATATTAGAATGTTTTTGAGGTTGTGGTTTGGCTGATGTTCTGTTTGATGACCGAAACAGGATCTGAACATCTACACCAGGTAGCTTTTTGAAGCTGGTACTGATATCTGCGATAAGCTAACATTGATCAAGAATATTTGGTCGTAAATGTGAGCATACTGGCCCAGCAAACATAACATATTACAAATAGCAGGAAAAAAACATTTGATGGTTTGCTTTGTTGATATTGGATGGGTACTACAAACTGGAGGTGACAGATTATTCGATCAGCAAAATAACTCACCTTGACATTAGACAGCTGAAACTCCACCTGAAAGACCAGTTCAGAGCAGTGACCGGACACACAGAGCTGCTGGACCAGCTCACTGCCACCTGGTAAACATACACACATATCATTTCATCAATAAAACACAAGAAAATAGAGAAGGCTGTGAATTCAGAGAGTGTTGTGCTCTTACTGCTCTGCAGTGTCTTTGTGATGCAGCTGTTCAGACTGATGCCATTCATCTGTGTCTGCCGCTTCAGATCCTCCTCCAGCTCCTCTACCTTCTCCTTCAGCCTCGACAGCACCATCTCCTTCCCTCCGCCTTGTCTCTGTCCACACATATATGACCTGTGCAGCAGACCACATTCTGTTCATTTACTGTCACGGTGCAGAGGTGTATATGGGACAATTCTGCAGATTGCAAATCTAAAGTAGGTGTGGTAGAGATTTAACAATGAATGTCGAATGAAAAAGTAAACTCACATGGCGTCCTGCATTTGTCCTCTGAGGTGGAACGTTACGTCCTTGTGGTTGTCCTGCTGTTGGTGCTGCAATGCTGTTACTTCAGCCTGGAGACGCTCGATCTGAGCCTCCAACAGCCTCACCTCCTCATTGTTCTCTTCGCTCATTTTCTCCTCCATCCTGAAAGACACACAGTCACTAATTCAATAAAAATATATATAAAACATATTTATAATTTATATATAAAAATATAGATATTTGGAAGTTTCAGTCAGTCATGAGATGACTTTTGTTGTGAACTGGCACAACACAGATACATCTTGATTGATTGAAGAGCGTTGTATAAATACTGTTACATATAGGCTGATGAAATAACTATGAGGTGTGTGAGGATGATATGCAAGACTAGTTTGTTTAAACTACTAATGAGCAGTGCTGGAAAAAAAGGAACTACTGAAAAACCCTGATGAAGAATGATGATAAAACACTGATTAAGGCTGCAACTAAAGATTATTTTCATTGTTGATTAATCTGTTAACGATTATAACAATCAATTTGATGCATATGATGTCAGAAAGTCCACAATCCAAAGATATTAGTTCACTGACATAGAAGAGTAAACAAACCATAGATATTCACATGTAGGAAGCTGGAATCAGAGAGTTTTGACCAGTCTTTTGAGAGCAAAAAAACCCTCTAAACTAACTAATCGACTATCTAAATAGCTGGTGATTAATGTAATAGTTGTCAACTAACGTTAATCGATAAATACCTGCAGCTTTAGCCAATACTGATGGAGTGAAACAGATAAAATACACATGGGACCTTCCAGCATTAAACAGGAACTAAACCCCACAACACATTTTCCACCTGAATAATATATTTAGTTGTTGATTGATTCGGGTCCACAGCTTGAAATGTATTGCAAAAGTATTTGAATGCTACATATTGTGTTAGATATGGTTATGATATTAGATGGTTAACAAGTGAGAGGCTGTCTTTACATTGTGTTTGGGTATACATGCACTTCCCAACCGCTCAAAACGTCTCTGACAACCTAAAGTATAAGAGCTAAACGCTGTCACAAGGGTTGACTTGGCTTTAGTCAGTTTAATTTACCGTTAAAGCGCTAACGGTAGTAAAATCTAGCTAGCTTAAATTAAAACCGATGAGTTTAGCAATAACATTACGATAGCTAGGTGAAGTTCAAATGAACCGTACCGTATTCGTCTCCGTTATAATGTCATCTAACTCAAATAAAAGTGACTTTGAAGTACTAAATTCGCAGATATATAAGAGTGTTTTTGTTTTTGGGTTAATAAAATAAAACTCGTTTGCTCACCTGACTGATTCTCCTGCTCGCTTCATCCCGACAACCAAAACAGTTCAGAGCCTCGCGCCCTCTGGACCGTACCACTTTTCACAAGTCGAAGGGGACGCTAACTGTTTCTGTAAAAATATGTCAGACAGTGTGCCTTTCTGTAGAGACAAATTGCCGCTCATTTTTATAGATTTATATCTGAAAGTACATATTAGTGATTTATTGTTGCTAATAAGCGCGAAAGAAAAGCAGTTCGAGCTGGGAAATGTGAGACCCCCCCTTCATAGATCTACATTGAAAACCGTGCGATTGGTTGTAATGTAACCGAGGCGAAGTTAGTTTCAGGTTTGATATTGGACAGACGTTCACGCCGGAGACAGCGAAAAAAAACTAAACAAAACTTAATTTATAATGCAGCATACCTATTTTGTTTGTTAATGTGTTATGTATTTATTCTGCAAAAATATTTTTATAAAATAATGGCTTTTTTGTTTTCAATAGCTCCACGTATTTGTATTTAAATATGTGTGTAATATTAGTTGCAGTTATTTTATTTTATTGCTCTGTATAATTTAAAGGCATCAAACAAAATATAACTAATGCTAAAAGGGTCAGTGGAATAAGCTTTTTTGTGTACCTGTAACACCTTTTTGACCCTTTCTTTTAATGAAAAAAAGAAATTCCACTAAAATCCAATAATAAAAACAGGTGTGTCTCATTCAACCAGTATATTTAGACATTTCTGCATTGATTTTGAGTCAATGGCTCCTTTGAACTGGAAGCTATTGAAAAAAAGGCAATATCTTATAAAAAATATTATTGCAAAATAAAGACAGTGTAATAAAATCAGTGCAGAATTAGTATTTTTGTACCCTAATTTTCACTAAAATCATCAAGTCAGCATGATGAAACATTGTTTTTGTGTGTAGATCAAACAATACTACAATTTATTGATGGTCCCTAAATCAGCCTCCAGTGCAGCGCGAGGTTCTGAGAGGCAGCTATCCGTCCTCCTGCTGCTAAACACTGGGTGACACTGAGCAAGAGGCGCCGCTGGGTGTCTCCATGTCTGCCCAATATCCGACATAAAACTGACTTCACCTCGGAGTTATAAAGATGTATTAATCCGCTAATCAAGACAAAAAACATGTCTTGCTTGTTAAACCACCATATTTAAATATTTCCATCAATGTACATACCAACATACATTTCTGGCTTTACTTGTGTTTTTTCGAAAACTGTTGTTGAGTCTAAATAAACCTCAGCGGAACGTTTCGTTTCTGCGGAAACAACCGCGGAAGGGAAAATCGGCAGGACTACAGCCCCGGACAGAATTAACGGTGACACCAGTTGGATACATGTGAGGTAAACATTTGTTGGTTTTTCTATCGGCATTAAACTCATTTATTATTTGATTACGATGACACTTTAGCTCAGTTTAAAGTGAATGCCTTGAGAAATATCGCTTTACTTGCGACTGTGTGGCGCCGCTTCTTCTCCTCCAGAGACTCAGTGAAGATGTTGGCTGTGATCGTGGTAATCTTTATCATGGTGACTTGATACACACACGTTTATTGGATCCACCCAGATGCAGCTAATGCAGTTTAATAGGTCTTCAATGAAAACTGTCTTCATTAAGGTTATTATTATGCCCTTTATTTGTCTGAGGGAGGCGTTGATTTATCAGTATGATCGTATTAGAAGCTTTAGTTTGTACTTTACTGGCCGCTTGCAATGACTTTCTGAAGACACAGGGTGCAGATTTTTTCAACTTTTAGTGATGATTCTTAAAAACTCGACCTTTATTGTCCCTTTTTAGTCCCAAAACCTAAAAAGTAAGGATTCACATACAAGGAATTTGCCTGTGTTATTTGGTAAATAACTGTCATAATCAATAAAATTATACTAAAAAAAAAAAAAGTCAACAATCACCAATTTAGATATAGATATAATAAGAATATGTAAAATGTATCTGTTTAACAATGTAAAGACCTGCACATGTAAAGAAATAAACAAATAGGATGGTGATTTCCAAATGTAATATAAAAACTGTTATGGAGTAAAGGAGCAACACGTCCCCTTGAAACCTTGAAATCAAAGTGGATGAATGTATATTGGCAGTTGGATGGCTGACCCTGGTGCTTGTTGTCTGCACAGTGATCGTGTCACAGTGGATTCAGAGCGATGCGGCGGCTGTACGTCGGCGGGTTGAGCCACTCGATCACCCAGAAAGATCTGAAGGATCGATTCGGAAAGTTCGGAGAGGTGGAGGATGTGGAGCTCCGGACCAGGAGGGACGACGAGGGTGAGGAATCCAAGACGCACTGTAACACTCTGACATCCATGTTGGTGAAAATAACAGTGTTTACATTTTTAGATTACATTTAATTCTCTTTATTTTTTTATCCGTATGTTTGTTATGTTAACACACTGCTGCTGATAAAAAAACATCCCCACAAAAGGATTATGTGTCTTTTTCATTCAAACTGTATTTACAATGGAGGGATCATTTAGGTTTGACCCTCATTCACGGTGACATCGAGACACTCTCTGACCAACCACAATAAATGTGACTGTGATAGATCCTTTGAGTCTCTGCAGGTTGATTTTCTTAGAAATCAACTGAAGCTAATACTAACAAAAATTGCCTTTACCATCATATGGTGACCATTTTTAGGCATCTTTTTATCGTATCAATCGTTGTGGTTCCATCAGGTATAAATCACACTTTGATGCTTCGTTTTTGGTAAATTCGGGGATCCTCCTCAGTGACCCGTGTGCGTCCTGACTCTTGCTCTTCTCCTGCAGGTGTTCCTTACAAAACCTTCGGCTACATTAACATCAACATCTCAGAGGCCGACCTGAAGAAGTGTAAGTGAAGTGAAATGTTTAACTAGACTGTGAGGGCTGTCATTCTGTGTGTGAACTCATCAAGTGTTATTTTTCCTTCAAACAGAGGAAACTGTGTCTGTTTAGGGAGGCGACACACTTCACAATTCAAACATGATGACTTGTTTGTGTTGGTGTCTCCTACCTTGCGTTTACCATAACTTGACAACATAGCTCGTGTTGTATGACCGGTGTGAGATGAATGCGTTTTCCTCTGCAGGTTTGACGGTGCTGAACAAGTCGAAATGGAAAGGAGGAACTCTGCAGATCGAAACAGCCAAGGAGAGCTTCCTGCACAGGTACAGTCACCTCACCGTGAAAGTCTTCAGAGAGTTCAGTATCAACAGAAATGTGACTATGGTAGTAGAGGAACTAGGAACTATTATTTTCATATCATCTAATCTTGAGATCAATGATCAGTAAATTGCTTTTCATGTAAAAACGTACAGGACGCCTCGCATTCAAACTGTTTCCAGTGATTCTTAAGGAACAAGAAGCTTTTTTTTTTTTTTTTCCAATATTGGAGGAAATATTCCACCTCTGATAGATTGTTCCTGATCTGAGTTGGTGCTGAGTTTGTGCTATTTATGATTCAGACTGGCTGAGGAGCGGCAGGCGGCAGCAGAGCAGCAACTTCAGCCTGCAGCTGAGGACAAGAAACAGAAGATGCTGGAATCTCTGAGGAAAGCCGGCGTGGAAAACTTCAACATGAAGGCTGCGGTGCCGGGGACCGAAATACCAGGACACAAGGTCACATCATCTCGTCATCTGCTGCTTTAACTCAAGTTTGGTGTGGACATACGATCCAGTAGAAACCAAGCAATTGATCATTTTAGGCTGATACCATTTTTGGTGTTTTGAAAGTAAAAAACAAAAACAAAAAAAAAAGTCATATCTGAAATGAAAGCCATGGCCAGCTCAAGCATATAAAGGCTGGTCAATAATATAGGCCGGGTAATCTTTCTCACACTGAGGTAGATAAAGGCCTCAGCCACTAGTATTTACAGCACTCATCTCGTATGTGACACACAGCTATCGTGCGTGAGGTCGGAGTTGTTGACTTGTCCTCTGGGCGCTCTGGTTTCAGGACTGGGTGGTCAGTAAATTCGGCCGAGTCCTCCCCGTTCTGCAGCTCCAGTGTCAGAAAGGCAGCAGAGCTCGAACCGTGACGTACGACCCGTCCAAATACAGCCACAACATCCGCAAGCTGGACCGAGGCGCCGAGGACCAGCACACACCCGTCACTCAGCTCACCTGGGAGCTCCAGGGAGGGGACGACGACATCAGCAAGAAGAGGCGCGGAGAGTTCCCTCCGTTCAAGCCATCGAGACCCAAGAAGAGCCGGACGGACGTGGTCAGCTCTCATAATACCGCGGGAATAGCCAGGTAAAGATTAAGGACTTGAGTATTGACTTAAATGAATCTGACACTTGTGAGATCTCTCAGTGTTATTCTGCTCCCATCGCTGTGTCTCCTCCTCGTCCTCTTAGTTCTAAGCAGACCGCCGCCTCTGTCAGTCCCGCTGAGGCTCGTCAGGTCACCAACGGACATGAACAGCCAACCAACCACAGACCGGCTCAGAGGAGGTGGGCAGTGACCGGCAGTGATGTCGATTCAGACGAGGAAATCCGCAGAATGGTGCAGGCTCAGAACACCTCTCAAGTTGCACTGAAGCAGGAAGCGGACGAGGAGAAACTGGAAGTGGTCGGACTCGACTACTTGGTGAAGTCTGGAAACTCCCGTCGGCGGCAGAAAGGTAACGACACCAAACGCCAATTGGCGGTAGCTGTATGATGCCATTTCTCGGAGGATCCACCGCTGTTACTAAGTTTTATTTTATAGCGCTGAGTTAAAGGGTCAGATCAGCCAAATAATAAAAAAAAGAAAAATCAAAATGCACCTTAATTGAACACGTTTTTCTCTTGGGGATTTCAGGAGGCCCAGATGACGAAGAAGAGAACGACTACGACTCTGCCGACACGGATGAACTCCTCGCCGCCAGGAAACCACCTCCTCCTCCTCCTCCTCCACCCCAGGAGAGACCGA
The DNA here is from genome assembly GCA_900302685.1 of Spondyliosoma cantharus. NCBI lineage: Eukaryota > Metazoa > Chordata > Actinopteri > Spariformes > Sparidae > Spondyliosoma > Spondyliosoma cantharus. The sequence continues at coordinate 108,448 of OMLP01016659.1, forward strand.
CTATGCCCACTGCAGAACAGCTCCCAAAAAACAACACGGACAAGAAGAGAAATACAAAGAAGAAAAGTAAAGCTGAGGAGGAAGAGGACGAGTCAACAGACGAGGAAGATGATCTCGCCTCCAGGAAACCCTCCTCCTCACGGCAGAGAGGGGATTCTGGCAAACCGAGTAAAAAGAAGATGAAAGTCCTTCCTGTTGTAAAACCACCTGCCTCAGAATCAGACAGCGACGATGAGGATGAAAGTGAGGAGGACGAGGATGAGGAGTTGGAATCGGCTGATTGCAGTTCAGATTCTGATTATGAGGCCATGTTTTCCAACGTCACCCATCTGGAGATCTCCTTCGCTGATCTCAAGAGGCTAGCTGAAGAATCCCAACAGACTACAGCTCCCAGCAGCCTCGGCACCTCCTCTGAACAAGAAGATAACCTCAAGTCTGCTCCAAAGAAAGGCATCACGCCAGAGGAGATCCTCGCCGCCCTCATGGAGGACAGCAGTGGGGACGAACGGAAGGCGAAAAAGAAGAAAAGAAAAGCCGTCGTGTCGACGCCGCTGCCTGCCTTCCAGGGGACGACTGTGCTAAACAAGAGATCAGAGACAGAGGCGTGTCGGAGGAGACAGGAAGAGGAGGAGGAGGAGGAGGAGGAGGAGGAGGAAGTGGGAAAAGAAAGGGAGGTTAAAAAACAGAAGCTGGATTCTGAAGCTCCTGAGCTGGACCAGAGAACAACAGACAGCAAAACCAGCAGAATTGTGAGTGAACAGAAACACACAGAAACAGAGAAGGTGACTTCAGAGAGCAGTGAAGAAGAAGAAGAAGAAGAAGAAGAAGACGAGGAGGATGTGATTGCTCCAAAAGTTTTAAAAGTGGTTCCAGCTAAAGCTGCAGTTAATTCTGAGAAAGCTGCAACTGATTCCTCCTCGAGTAGTGATGACGATGACGAGGAGGAGGAGAAGGAGGTTAAACAGTCTGCTCTTACAGCTAAGGTTGCAGCAACGGATGAACCTTCATCCTCCAGCTCCTCCTCTGAGGAAGAGGAGGACAAGCAAGAGCTAATTCCTGCTAAAGATGCTGTGAAAGCAGTACCTCCTCCTGCTCCTCACAGGGAGTCCTCATCCAGCGAGGAGACAGAGGACGAAGAGGAGGAGGAGGAGGTAAAGCCGGCTCCTCCCCGGGTGCTGTTAGGAGCCAAAGAGGAAGAGGAGCTGCAGAGGAAAGCCAACATGAGGAGGCTGGCTGCCGTCCAGCAGAGACAGAAAGAGGCTGAAGAACACAAGAAGCTCATTCAGGGAGCTCTCGCCAAACTGGTGGGTGCAGAGTGTTCAGATTAAAACCCTGAGTGTCTGAAAAGTCACAACATTTTAGGAATGAAGGCAAAACTTTTCAACTTGTAAAAGTGTTCAGTCATAATAAATGAATAAGTTTGCATTGAAATGATGCATCGTAAACCTCTGATTGGTCAGCTGTTATGTGTTCGAGCCAATCAGAGATTTGGGGTTTAACACAGAATGATTATCTTCATCAGGACGCTCCGAAGCCAGGAGCAGGCAAACACATCGTCTTTGGCTCCGATGATGATGATGATGACGACGATGATGATGAGGTTGGGGATGAAGATAAGAAGCAGGCAACCTCAGATGTCACAACTAAGAAGACACTGTTCCAGGACAGCCAATCAGAGGACGATTCCACAGATGATGAGGCGTCAGCCAATGAGAACAAAACAATAAAAGAAAAGGTGAGAGGATATACTACCAATCAGCTATTTAAGCATGAGTAAACAGAAAAAATCCTCGCTGATCATGGCCATCAACAGTTTATTTTCTTTCTTCTTCCTTCAGGTGGGCCCGAAGTCGTCCGTTCCTCAGCTGTTCAGCTACAGTGACGATGAGGAGGATGGTGATAAAGAAAAGGATGGCAGCAGGTTCGACATCAGGCCTGAGTTTGAAGGTCGAGCAGGACAGAAGGTGAGAAAAGGAGTTCACAGTGTTGCTCTGTACGCTCATCTGTTGTCTTTATATTATTAGATAATTGAATATATAGTCGGTAGAGCTGGGTTCAGGACTGTTAAGATACCTTGATGGATGCGCTTAGTGCTGATATCAGTTGTTTGTTTTGTTGTCCAGCTGATGGCGCTGCAGTCTCGCTTCGGGACGGACGAACGTTTCCGGATGGACTCTCGCTTCCTGGAGGAGGATGTGGCTGAAGAGGAGGAGTCAGGTGAGGCTGTAGATGGAGTTGGGCCGTGTTTAGTCCTGCTGGATGTTTCTAAGTTGATATTGTAGAACCTGTTAGAATCTCTTCCTGGTGAATAAAGCGACCATTTGTGATTCAGAGAAAAAGACGAGTGTGACGGAGGAAGAAGACGCTCTGGATGAGGAGAGGAAGAAGAACCTGTCCATCCTGCAGAGCGTCCTCGGCACCAGCCAACAAACCAGCAGCAGCAGCAAGACGGCCAGCAAGGCCAAGACCTTCAGGTCTGCCATACAAACACGGATGCAGAGTCTGGAACATTTTACATTTAATAGGAAATATATTTTTAAAATGTTACTTGTGTGTTTGCAGAGACGTCTCAGCACTGCATTACGACCCCAGCAAAGAGGAACATGCTGCATTTGAGACCAAGAGTGAGGAACCCAAGGAAAGGTATGAACGTGGAAACTATGAACGCTGGCCTTATTAACCAGATAGGACATTGGACCGACTTGGGCAATTGAGACATGTGAATGATTCCCATGAAAACCTCAAAACATGTGTGAGTCCCTCTCTCAATACTGACTTCTGACTTCCACTCGGCCCAAAATCCACTGGTTCCTTCTAAAGATGTAAATCTTTAAACACACTCATTTTTGTAATTATGCAGAATTTTGCGTGGAATAATTACCAGAGATGTAAAGTTAATAATTTTTCATTTAAATCTGTAACACAATTAAATCAAAGGGTCTGAATACTTTGAAAGCCACTGTATACAGAACAGGATGGGACTCAGGACAGAGCCCTGTGGCACACCGCTTATAAACGAGACAAACAACAAAATGTTTTAGAATGACTACGGGAAACCAAACAAAAAAAGTAGCAATCCGATCAAAATATACTCAAACTGCATCGTGTCTGTAATATCAGCTCTACCTGTACGTATCATGTAATCTATTGTCCTCGCAGCAAGTCAGCCAGGAGGAAGAAGAGGGAAGAGGCTCAGAAGCTCCCGGAGGTTTCTAAAGAGATCTACTATGACGTGTCTGGTGACCTGAAGGCCGTGTTCGGTCAGACAAACGATGACGCTGCAGGAGAGGAGAAAACGAACTGGGACCAAGAGGAGGAACAGAAGGAAGACGAGAAGGATGAAGAGCCGACCCCGCTGTCATCTGTCCTCTCAGCTGATGCCAGCGCAGAGAAAGACACGTCGTCTGGATTTAAATTCTCCTTCTTTGGAGACGACACAGAACCAGAGAGTAAAGAGACAGGTGGGTTATCACACACATTTGTCTCAGACTGTCACTGGGGAGATACAGTATGTTCTCACTGTTTTGACATTTCTATTTTTCCCTTTTGTCAGAAGAGTACAAAGTAGAGAGCATCGAGGCGCCAAAGGTGTCATGGCAACAAGACCCACGTTTCCAAGACAGCAGCTCAGAGGAGGATGAGGACGAGCAGGAGGAAGACAAGGAGCAAAGCGGCATCACGGTTAAAACCACAGAGTAAGATTATTTTTTATTATTGATTAGTCTGCCTAGCATTTTCTCAAATAAATTATTTAATTGATTTGTCAATTAATTGTAATTTTACCAAGCCCAAACTTGGCCTCTTCATATTTCTTTCTTAGTTTCGGGATGAGGAAGGTCTTTGAAAGCATTTGTGTAGTTGCATTTAGTTTTTTATACAAAAAGTAACAAAAGAAGTGTTGTGATGTGAAGAATGAAAAAGTTAATCAACTTCACAACTCCACACAGCTGACTTACTTGTTACTGCGAAAGGTGTGCGTGATTATCAAAACATCTGTTCTATAAGTTACAAAGTTACAAAACTTGTCGGATTCAATGTTTAAAAAAAAAAAAAATAATAATTAAAAAGGACCTGTTGACATGTGATGTCACTGTGACAGAGGAGAACAGTACAAACCATGTCTATGTTCACAGAGAGGAGACGCCTTCAAAGACAGATCTGTTCTTCTTCTTCCGTCCTGAAGACAGCAGACTCACAGGTAGGATCAATAAAAGAAGTTTGAAAAGGGGAGGAAGGGGAAAAAGTCGGATTGAGTTCTGTTTTTTTTTAAAGTCGATTGTGTGTTTTTGTGTGTAATACGAACCCTCGCTTTCCTCCATCAGAGGGTCCCAGGCTGTTCTGTCGCTCCTCTCACCTGGAGGAGCAGAGGGAGCAGTGGGAAGAGAGGAGGAGTGCGCTCAGACAGGTACACATCCCATCAATATCACCATGTTTACCTTTTGTCGCTTTAATCCACAGCTACCACTGCTACTAGTAAAAAAATCTAGCAGGTGATAGATTACTGACACTGACATGAGGAAGATTTGCTGCAGTGAAGCTATTTCTAATTTCCTGTTTCCACAGGAGTACCGCAAGAAACACAAGGACGCCAGGAGGAAGCTGAAGTCCTCTCAGAAGAGCTGAGGATTATGGGATTTCAGTTGGATTTCAGAATCAGGAGCTGACAGATCCCTCGTGGTGCCATTTTGTGCCTCAGACTGAATTCGGCAGTCAGCAAGTGGAAGACATGGACTGTGAGGAAAAGTTCAAGATCATCAGAGTATCATATTTATATTTTATTTTGGTAAATACTGAGAGATATTTTGTGGTCAGAGCTTCTTGTTCAAACAGCGTCTGGTTTGGGGTTTCTCGTTAGTTGCCATGGAAACGGTGCTGCAAGTCAAATGAACTTCAGGACAATTAGCAGCAACTGTCAATCACAGCTTCAGGGGACCAAACCTGCTGTAAAAATATCAATAAACAGATAAACTTCACGAGTCTGCTCATTATTTTCTGTTCATGATTAGTCAGTTTGTGTCTTCAGTACTTCGCATCACCTATTTCTGTATCACATTTGATGCGACAGCTGTCAATCGACGGACTGAGATCAGCTTCTAGAGTCAAACTAATGAGAATAAAGTTGAGATTTTATTGGCTGTGGTGGAGATGTTGGAGATGTCATCAGACTGTTGTGATCTGAAGTCTCCTGCTCTCAGTGTGGACTTAAGTTTTTTGCCTCATGATGAAAGTTTCAGTGTCACTTTGTGATTTTAAATAAAGTGAAAGATCTATCTGAATATTAAGAAGCTTGACTGCTCAGTGTAAAGTAAAACTAATGTAGTCTAAATACAAGTGTTACCTTCATGACTGATTTAATGCTCAAGTTGTTAGACTTTTATTAAGTACGTTTAATATCAGATACTTTTACTCAATTACTAATCTTGTGGGTGACCAACTTTTACCAAGTGATATATTAACACCATATCTTTACTTTTACTCAAGTATGACTCTTTGTCTCTACTTTTTAGAGACACTGAATTCGTTATTTGCCTGAAACATGATCTACTTCCGTTTAGTCTTATTTTGAAGTATCTAACCGGAAGCAGCGGTGTTGTATGGAAGCCTGGTGGTGTTGGAGGATAACAGCAGCTGAAGTGCGCAGCAGACTCCAAACTTCTCCATCAGGACCAGAAGCAGGCTGGACCGGGACACAAAGTGTTGTGTGGACATTTTAGTGTCTAGAGTCAGATGTTAGTCGCAGCTCATGTCTGTGGAGGAGACAGATAACACGGACCAGACACTTAAACAGTAAAAAAAAAATACAAAAAAACAAACAAACAATGAGCGCGCTCTGGTTTCTCCTGCTCCTCTTTCTGCGGACCGCGGAGCTCCGTCACGTCCACACAGCCCGGGAGTCTCAGCCCGGGTCTGAGGTGGAGGATGCCGGGGACACAAAGGAGTCTCTCTCCCTGGACCGGACTTCTCCTGGAAGTGACCTGAAACGGGTCGCACGAGGAGCCAAAGACAGGAGTTTTGGGAAAAGAGACCCGCAAACACCGAGTAACAACATCG
>OMLP01016660.1:14788-24906 GCA_900302685.1 Spondyliosoma cantharus
CTGTCAGCGTTGGCCATCAGGTGGCTGAGCACGGCCTGGCTGCTGTTTTGATTGAGCCTGAGGCCGGGCAGGCTTCCTCCGGCTGCTGCTGACGACTCCTCTAACCGCCGACCCTGGGCGCCCGACACATTGGCCGACTCCGATACAGCTACGGATGAACAGATGTGTTTTATTTCAGCGCGAAAAGGAAGTCATACTTGGGAATTGTGTGGGTTCTGCTTTGAATGCGTGGACTTACATTTCCTGATGGCTCTGGGCGGCGACTCTGGACCACTGTTTAACGATAACCTGCTGCCCTTGTCCTGTATCGAACAGCGCTGGTCGTCCATACGGTTGCTCTGGAAGCGGCTCAGCAGGTCAAAGAAGCCCTCGTCTCCGAGCATGTCGGGGCTGAGTCGCTAATAAAGCACAAAAACAGGAAGATGAAGAAACGGCAGAACAGGCCTTGTTTGATGATAGCTGCAGGAAACTAAATAAGTCCCGGGCATGTGTGTTATCAGCCGAACCCATCCTGTACCTTCTGTGGTCCCTGAGCTGGCGTCTGGCTGGTGTCCAGCGTGTTGCTGGTGTCCTGGAGGACCTTAGTGGAGCTGCCGGTCTTGTACTTCTTCCCACGCAAGCGGTTGACAAAGAACAGCTTGGAGGAGGTCTTAGCCAGCGACGGTTTGGACTGTTTGGTCAGGATGTCACTGTTCCACTTCTGACCCTTTAACACACGGGAGCGGGCGATAAAATAAACACAAAACACATTCCATCATCTGTGGTCCAAACTTCAAAAACATCTGGTTCTCGGCGCGACAGGAGAGAAGCTCTTACATTCATCTTGTCTGGAGTGAGCTTCATCAGCTCCAGGTTCTCCATGCTGTGTCGTCTGCTCATCCTGGGCCTCGCTCCTAAAAACGTAAAAACGGCGTTAAGACAAAACTCTTAAAAATAAACTTGTGACTTGTAAGTTAACCCACGTACCGTGCTGGTTGTAGTCGATTTCCTTATTCTCTGACAGAGTGGAGTTATTCGTGCTGTAACTCAGACCCAGAACCGTCTGGAGATCAGAAACGTTCATGCGAGCCGTCAGCTCCCCGCTCCTGTCTCCAGTCTGGAAAAACACGCACAACACACACAAAAGGAGGTTAATTTGACTACCGACGGATTTCTAAAGTAAAACTACTCTGTTTTGATGTATATGAGAAGGCAAGGACAGAAGACGCTGCTTCCATTTACCTCTTTGCAGATCTCCAGGTGTTTCTCAGCGAAGTGCATTGCTTGGTCATGGTTCCCCAGTGCAGTGTGAGCATTTCCAAGACTCCAGCACGCACGACCCTCCCCAATCCTGCATCACAAACACATTTCAATACATGTGTGTGGGCACATTTAAATTACAGGAAACATGAGCGAATGAGTTTCTGTGCGTACCTGTCATTGAGGTCCTGGGCTATGATTAAGTGTTTGAGGTGGTAGTCTATGGCTCTCTCATAATCCTGGAGAAGCGTGTAGGTGTTGCCCAGACTGTAGCAGGCCTGGGCCTCCACGGCTCGATCCTTCAGCTGCCTCGCCAGCTGCAGCGTCCTCCTGACAAACACACAGACATGCTGCTTCAAAAACACCGCCGAGCGAATCGAAAGAGCTCGGCAGATGGGGGCGACATTTAGAAATGGAGATTATTTGTAAAGTCGACCGAGAGCTGTTTTTAAGATGCTCTTGCTCGCAAGAAAATCTGAAGCTTAATTCAGGCCTGGCGGTGCAACACTCTGAAAAGTGGTCTTTCAACAGAGATGTCACACCACACCCAATATTTATGTCTTGCAGCAGAGAGAGGAACGATGACGCCGACTGTTTGCTCAGTTAACCCCCCTCTAGCATGCTCGTTCTGGCAAGGTCAATCAAGAATGAGCATAGAAATGCATTTGAAAAACAACTCGCACAACATTCTGTTTAATAAGTCAATCACCACCGTTGTTTTACAGGGGAAAAATAATGTCAGCGCTTTCAAGAATACTGTGTAAAAGTTCTTTACTTCTGCCTGTGACAGCAGATGCTACATGTGTGCAAGCCCCGTCACACTTTTGTTGCGCAGAAAATGATTAAAACATGAATGTGTGTACTGGGGCTTACTTGTAATGCTCAGCTGCCACTTCAAACTCCCCCAAAAAGATATAGGCGTTCCCCAGGTTGCAGTAAGCCCGTCTCTCTGCCGAGCGGTCGCCAAATTCCTTTGCTATGAGCAATCGCTGCACAAACAGAGACACAGAAGCACATTTCATTGCAGGATCAACTCAACATTTATAATCCTTGTCTTTGCAAATATGTTTTGATAAAAAAAAAAAAATAAAAAAAAAAAAGGTGCTTTGGGGGTTACACCACACCTGATCGTGAGAAGCTACAGCCCTGCGAAAGTTTCCCAACAAGTAGTGCGTGTTGCCGAGGTTCCCGTAGGTTCGACCCTGAGCGGCGCGATCCCCGAGCTCCTTCACTATCGCCAAGTTCGCCCTGAAATTACAGTCACTGTGTCATTGATATGCTACTCACACATACACACACATTCACCAGTGCCGTACTGTGCAGTCACTCACTCATAGTACTCGGCCGCCTTCCTCAGAGCCATCATCACCTCCTCTGGGAAATCTCCGGGCTCAGCTCCACTCCAGCAGATGCTTTTGCCTTTGGCATGGTACACATTCCCGAAGTTATACAGAGCTCGCGCCTGACCCACCTGACACGAGTACAGGGAGAACATGTCAGAGCGGTCGGATGTCTCCTGAATGCCCCCACAAACTGCAGGATGTTTCAGTGTAAACATGATCGTGAACATCACTGAATATCCCACAGCCTCACCTTGTCACTGATGTCTCGTGCTATGTCCAAGTGCCTCTGGCAGCAAACCACGGCCTCGTCGAACCGCCCCAGCACCTTTAATGTGTTGCCAAGGTTTCCACTGGCTTTGGCCTCCCCGAGCAGGTCACCAATCGTCCTACACAACACACATTAGCAATAAATTTACATAAAAATATCAATTGCTGCTTAGACACGATAGAGATTCAGAGAGAATTAATGCTGTAAATTGTACGAGGTACCCTATTTGTGGGTAAAAATCTACCTAGTTTGACATGCGAATGCAATATTGTTATGATTTTGGCATCTAATTATTAAAAATGCTGCAGTGAAATAACAACAGAGTAATGACAGATGTAGGCCAATATAAACTATCCCTTTTTAAACAACCATTGCACCCACTCAACTCTAGATTTTTAAGTTTTGGAAGTCCTAATAAATTTGGTAATGATCCTTCAGTTGTGGGGTTCTTGGTGCCGGTCCTACCTGGTCAAGGTGAGGTCATGCCGGTGGAACTCCAGGGCCTTGGCATAGTCATGCAGGTGGAAGTAGGCATTGCCCAGCTGGCTGTAGATGGCACTGAGTACCTGCAGGTCCTCCGTGCCCACCTGGATGGCAGCTTCAAAGAAGGAGACGCCTGCTCTGTAGTCGCCCACCTTACAGAGCCGCTCGCCCTCCAACGCCAGCTCCAGGCAGGACACCTCCATCCTACAGCAGACAGGAGGAGAAGCAGTCCGTCAGGTGTCTAGATACCAAAGTATCTAGAATCCAAGCAAAACAAATGAAGGACCGGTAATGTAGAAGTTGTGGAAAAACAGATCTTCTCTGGCTGAAATCTACAGCCAACTAACCGGACTCTACTCAGAACCAGGGAAAAAACCTCTTTCTAAGGAAAGGGAATGTTGTTGAGCTATTTCCTTCCCCCCACATGGAACAATGGCTCTGGTTTGTTTGTTATGGTTAATCTCACATCCTTTAGACATGCTTCAGAAAGTTAAGTAGATTCCTTTTACAAACGATGCAGAAAGCAAGTAGAGATATTTCGGTACACCAATGTTCTACATTCCCCTGTTTACAAGCTTTGCTTAGAAATTGCTTAATATATAATAATTTTATTTTGATCCTTGAAAACATCCAAACCGCGGGATTTAGCCCTTTGACTACAGGAGGTTACTTCAAATCCTTTCAATTCAACCAAAGGTTTTTAGATTATTTTCCTTTATGCAGGAATTGGTTTCCACTCTGTTACACAATGGCACGAAAGTTATGTGGCAGAAATGTTTTTTTGTCACCAACACTTGCAGCAGAGACAGTTCTGAAAACACTTCACTTTGATGATATGCTCACAGATGCATCCTAAAAGAGTTTTTAACATGCAATCTGAAGTGTGTCGTCTAAAACAGCAGCATAACCGAGCATCGTGGAGTTACAAATGAGGGCGTTGCAAGGCCAGATGAAAGGAGAGTCAGACAATGGCTGGAGGCTTATCGGCAAGTGGATTATCTTTAGATTATGTTGCATATTTGCACAAAGCAAAAATCGTTAGTCTGCCAACCTTTGTTTTTGCAGGAAACTGTACTGTTGGGAAGAGAACGGTTCCACGTAAAGTGTGTTTATCGCAAGCCTTCCTCCTACATCCACCCACGGTTTCATCTCAAAAACTGACCCGATCATTCAGAAGCAATCTAGTCCGGACTCCCCACGTGGTGTAAAAGCTTACATAGTTTACTGTGCTATTAACGTGACACACAAACACCAACCAAAGTAGCTGGTTTCATCATCCGTCCAGGCTATAATTTGTGAACAAAAGCAAACACGGTGCTCTGAATAGTCGACAAAGCTCATGTAATCAGCAGTCTTGGGCCTTAAAATTAGAAATGCCCACTTTCTGCTTACCGCCAAGTTAAAAACACACTTTTCCAACACTGTAGCTGTGGCAAATACTAGCCTACCTGCTCGCTTTCTGTGCCTTACAACAACAACAGCACATGGAACATCTGAGAGGCATCTACCGAGGAAAGCTTCCGGGCTGCAGCTCCTTTTCTCTGTCTCAAGCATGGAGAGAGCAACTCCTAACCTAACGTAGCACTTTCTACTAAAAGAAGTTAAAAAAAAAATGTTTTAAAATATCATTCCTTTTCCTGCAGTATCAAAACCACTGGTCATCTGACGTCATAGAGATACTTTAGCATTGGAAACCTTTCAAGGAGACGCGTGTGATGCTGTCACGAGTATTAACTTCCAACGCATGGCTGCGCGGAAACTGCTAATTCAGCATTTTCTGCGATAATCTGCTTTTCTTTCTTTCAAGGCCTCTCTCCTGACCTGGTCACCTTAGATTACCGCTGTAGAGTGTGCACCCGACAGATTACAGCGCTGGTGAGAGCTAAGTAGCTTTGTTGGACGTGTCAGACACAAGCCGACTCAGTAGTAGTGTCTTCTAATGGAATCAAGTCCTTAATGATAACCATCCCGACAGTAGCATCCATTGGAACAACAGGCGTCCTGAAGCGAATGTACTCTATCCAATTAAGTCGGACACACGTGTGGCGGAAAAACAAAGCACGCGGTGATGAATTTTTCAGGGCTTGTTAAATATTGAAGCTAACCGGCGCAGGTCTGCTTGGCAGGTCACACCTGCTGCCAGGGCTCTTTACCTGCGTATGTAAAGACAGCTGGCTGATGCCTTTTTGGGAAACTCGCCTGCCTTTAGTCAACAAACTCACAGAAAGGACTGTGAAAAGGGCCCCTGCTCAATTCCATGTTACACACAAAGGTAACATCAAATAAATAAAAACCTGTTACCTGACACTGACGCATCTTCTGTCACAGGCGCTCAAATAATTAAAATTTCGAACAGCCAATAAATCAATTTACAGGCCCGTGTAAAACTAATGAGGGGAAGCAAACTGTCAAAAACAGAGCCGGGCAATCTACTCTACCAAACCTTAGCTGAGAGAGGAGAGATTCCTACCTGTAGCGGACATGAAAGGGCTGCTCCTCAGCCCGCGTGCTAACCAGTGAGCCGCTGGAATCCATTGATGTGCATAATATGAGGGAAAATCCCAGTCTCGTTCCCGAAAAAATGGTTGCGTTTAAAAACAAGAACCACCAAGAAAGAAAAAAAAAAAAAGGGAAAAAAATTCTTTGGTCAAAAGGAGTTGGCAAACCAAGCAAAAAAGTCACCCGACGTGGTCAAGTCTGCTGAATGTGGCCAGGTAAAAGGTAACCCCCATGAGTGTCAGACAGAGCTGCTGAGTCCTGAGTATCCACACGGCTGCTTTCGTACACTGCGTGTTTTTGCGTCACCGCGCCTCAATCTGGTCAGCTGCCCTCTGTGAAGAGAACACAAGATGCTGTATGTGAAGCCTCATTCTGGCCACACGGTGCCATGGCAACACCAACCAAAACAGCAGCGTGCATAAGTGGGGCAGGCAGGAAGAGAGAGAGAGAGAGAGAGAGCGGGTTGGGAATAGGATGGATGGGGTCACGGCACAGAGGAGCTGTCACTCTAAGGCGGTGACTCAGTTCCTCCAGGCTGCTCTCAACCTGCGCCTGAGCTCCAAACGAACTACAAGGTGAGCAAGCAATGAACGCCAAAGAATGTGACCTGTGCAAGCAGAGATGGCAGTGGGGGGGAAAAAAAAAAACTTCTTCAGAGGAATCAGAGGAAGTCACTGAAAAGACAGAGCGACCAGCAACCTGTTGCATGATTTGTCAAGGAGAAAAAAAAAAAAGTCACTAAATTAAAAGGGAAGCTTTGGAAAAAGTAGCAAAACAGATGAGCCTGCTGTGCGATTGCAACTTCCACCGCAGGAAAGGACAGCGATAAGCAGGCTACATGGACAAGATAGACTGCTGCACCGAGTCAAGACCAGAGCCAACCGTTACCTCATTTCTCCATGAGGTCATGCTAGCCACACCCATTTGTCCCCCCAAGTTTAACCCATGAGCCCCTCCTCCAACACACACAAAATGGGAAATGGGGCAGACCAGTTTTCTGCAAACTGGGTTAGTTCTTTATGAAAGACAAAGACATGACAACAAAAACAATATGTGTGTAAGTGAAAACCTTTCAGAGACAGTTACAACACATGAGACTAGGACAGAAATGATTTTTGCATTTTATAGATGTAGCATGAACAACAATCACTTTGTTCTTTTTCCCAGCAATCTAAGTGTGTTCAGCCCTACTTTTCAACTAGGTCACTCAAATGATGTGCTAAAAAGCCTTTTTATTTTGCTTAAAAAATTACTTAATTAAACAAAATCTAAACGTGGAAATGGAAGAAACGCTTTCCTTCGTTACATTTGTGTACGTGACTGTCTACCCCTGACATTTACTCACTTAACTATTACTTAAAAGTCAAAACAACATTAGGCGAGTACTGTATTTATTAATCCATGCCCACTTCCTCATGCAGCACAAAAAATGTGGCCCTTGTCCGTAAAGGACCTTGGATTAGACCTTTGATCTGCAATAGGCTTGCTGAGTGATTCCTTTGAAAGTATTAGATCAGCAGTGAGCTCATAGTGCAAGAAGAGCACAAACCTTAAAAACAGATGACAACCAAAACACCCACAAAAATGACAACCGCTATGACGACATGCAACCACTCAATCGTGCCTTGTTGTCAGAATCTATTGTTCAACTCAGTTTAATGCTGGTCAGTTCCTCTCATTGAAAAGACTAAGGAAACTTAACTACTTTCTATAAATAGGACCTATAATACACATATATTGAGTTGTCTGTGTTTATGAACATGAACAAGTGTGAGTATAAGGGAATACTTATACTTTGCTGCTGACATAGCATATTTCTTAAGAAGAGACTTTTATCTTACCATAAAGAAACAGCCTCTGGTAATTCATAGTCCATAAATGTTGAGTACTTGAGGTAATAGAGTGACATCATCCTTGTCCAGCCTGTTCCTTCCGCTGCTACATGAATGTCAATGGTTACAAGACAAACTAAAGCGCAGGGCTTTGGGAGTCTTTGCAGTCGGCATGTTCCTGCACATTATTATAATAACCGATTGATGCGCGCCAATGTTTGTGCAGCCTTTTCCACCATTGTATGCCAACTGGGTGTGTTTGAGAGAAACCTTCTCTGCTGCCCACAAAGCTGCAGTGAGCATGAACAAGTGTGTAAGAGGATGATTCCTGACTAAAAGGCTAATCAAAAGCAAACCAGAGGTTGTTTTCTGATGACGGCTTAACGGGAGGTAATCACTGACGCCCTGAGTCACAAACAGGACATGATTTCATCTCAAACACACAGCAGATGACATGTGTTTTTTCCTTTGTGCTCACAGCCCCATTGATGCACCGAAATGACCACTGAGAGCGAAATCTAATTATGGAAACACCACTCAGCATTACACCATGAGCCAGCAAAAAAAAAAACCTGCAGCAAAACAAAAGAAAGTACGGCATAAGAACTGGGATACTGACCGGTAACTCTGCCTCACTGGAACAGGATATCTGGAAAGCCTGCAAAGAAAAGAATAACTTTACATCCAAATAAACTGGTGTTGCAGTATTTTGATTCTTAAGTCTGTGTATGAACATTTGTGTATTTTGACACACATGACGTGCTTTGTCAAATTCATACTCCATTTCATATACACATTTAGTTGTCAGTTTATTGGACAGACCCACATACCAAAGGTGTACATAATAAACAGATATACCTACTAAATAACAATGAGGCACTGCCATTATAATGTGATACAGTTCAACAGCACTTCAAACTACAGCCTCCAAAAGGACTGTCAACTGGAATCAACAGCTTTTTAGTAGCCTGACCAATTTTGGGGACAAAAGCCAATACAGATTTTGGGAAGTAAAAAAATTCTGATGGCCATATGTTGGCCCTCATATGATCCCTCAAATGTGGCTATAAATCACTTGGGACAAAGATACGCAACAGAGGCAGGATATTTTACAGTTTGACAATAAACTATACTGTCTAAAATGAGTGCACTGAAGCTGTAAGCTTCAATGGGAGTTTAATAATTAGAAATCACACCAATGTATCTGTGATTGACCAATTTCTGCCAATAATATCGTTGAAACTACACACTGGTCAGGCTCTAGTTTTTATCACAGTTTTAACATGAGCTAAACTAAACTGGCAACTATGTCTGTATGTGCCACTAAAGCACGCTGGGTGATGTGATTGTTATGCATGCTCCTATGTCCATGTTGTATGTGCAGATGTAAGACATACAGGAGTATGTGTTTGTGTGTGCACGCCTGTATAGGTATGTATTACTACCCTGACACACAAGTGCATGTATATGAAATATATTAAAGTGGCAGTGTAAGACAAATACAGTTAAACAGTTACTCTAAGTATGTATAACACTTCAACTACCTACATTTAGAAAGCTTTAACATATGTTTGTGATTCATAAGGATCAGATATGTATCATACGGGCGTAAAGAAGTAGTAACGACATCGTTTATTCGTATGCAAACTAATCAGTAACGGTTACAGATTCATTTCTGGACACATCCCTGTCAGTATGAGCTCCATTCAGACTCAATTGAGCTTCCACGAGGAATAAGATCAGGGTCGTGAACACCACACTTCCATGATGAGTAAGCTACCACTGTCGGAAGTTTAAAAACCAGCTCGAAGACAGTGAATTCACCTCCTCTCCGATTGCACAGTATCACATCCAGCCAAAGATTAGCTCGTTAGCATGCTAGCTTCTAAACTTACGTTAGACGATCCAGCTCGAACAATGGTGACTTCTCCGCTTCTTTTCTTTACGTTCTCACGACACCATAAAACATAGGTCCGTTTAAAAACACAAAACGGACGCCTGTTATCTAGAGAAAAACTGTATTAAACCCAGCCGTACGACACATTATTCTTTAACTTTTTACTAAACTTACATTTAACTTCGAGGAGAGAGAAGAAAAAATACCTTGCGGCTGTACTAGCGTATGTGTTTTCGCCGAGTAGCCAATCAGAGGGCGAAATTCAAAGATAGCCACGCCCACACAACAGTCATCGGACCAATGGATTTGAAGATAACAATAAATGACGCTTGTCATCGTTAGGCTGTCACTTTCTGGCAGTTTTGGTCAAGTATGATGGATTTCTGACACCTTTTTTCTTGCAAGGTAAGCACAAAACACTACATAGCCGATGTGTATCGTTAAGAAAAGTGGGGTTGCAAAGTTCCCTTTACACAGAACACAGAAATAATATAAAAATGTAAGTGTTTCACTTAAAAAGTCCCAAACTATCTTTACTTCACGTCTTTCTGCTGGCG